>JAARMF010000440.1:24363-45635 GCA_022844705.1 Toxascaris leonina | reverse complement strand
TCGGTTGGTTCACGCCTGCTTATTCTGCATATTCGCAGGCGACCGTCATATCTGACGGTCCTTCGCGACCCTTCCACCGCATCGAGCTGAGCGGTAGGAAAATATTGAAATATTGCCGTGAAAATATTGAACAAATACTCAACATTGAACCAGCAGCGTGAAGCACACTGAAGCATACTCGACGGCAAATGTGATTTGCGAAGTAATCTTGCGTGATAATGCTACTAGCCAACGATAGAAGTACATAATGACAGCAATGCTTACGAGCATTAACAATACAGCACAACCGGCCTTTTTCATCCTATCATTATCCGTTTTATATTTTTACTCAGCAGTGAGAGCAGCCTGCTTTTAGAGCACGTGAATCTTCGGGAGTATCATAGTTGCGCTACATCAAATGTTCCCTTCCCCCTTCTCTTCCCTCGCTCTCGCCTTCGCATCCATGCCTCATCGTTTCTTTTCCATTATTTCTTCATAGACTTACTACAGATTGTTTCCACATATTTTTCACGCCATAGAAACTCGTATTACTCGTTGCCACATCATGTGAGTAGTTCGCGATGCGCTAGTGCGTTTTTTTCAGCGATGGCAAAAGTGCGGCGAAGGCGATGTTCACACATTATTTCCACCACTTTTACTTACCTTTCTCAGCATCCCTAACGACAGAGACAACAAAAAAAGCAGCGTGAACAACAAAAAAGAGGAAAAGTTGCTAAAAAACCGAAATCCTGCTGAGCTGACGTTCAGTATGAAAAGCAACTGAATATGGACCGAAGCAACTCAGCTGCAATTTGAGGTGCAGCGCGAAACAAGAAACTGTACAGAGCATTGTTTGTGTTGCAACATCCTTTGGCGTGCTGAATTTGATGCCCATGCTGAGTGTGGGGGGAGGGGGCGGTAGAGGGAGGGATGCAGAATGGCGTATTTCTGACTGCTGGATGCCGAGAGAGCTGCAGTCAGTTTTGTGACAAGAAACTCAAGTCAAAGTTCAGTCTGCGATATTCGAGTGATTCCACGTTCAAATTCTCAGCCAGGCAGTGTAATTTGGCTTGTACGGGCCATGTTAACTTTTTGAAAAGCAATATGATCGAAAGGCTTCTGTACATTCTCTGACAATTTTATATCACAAACCGAACAAGGAAACAATACAGCAGCACGGTGTTTCAAAAGCTGTTGGCAGTGTGGAACGAAGACCTTTCACTAACGCTCAGTACATCTACGCTGCCAAGTGCGCAGAATGTAGTTCGCAGGTTTTGGCGACTTTTCACCAGCAGTAGAGCTGAAGGTCGATTATAACACCAGGATCACGAGCGTTATGCGTAAGAGAAAAAACCTCACCTTCTAAGTTGAGAAAACATTCTTTCAGGACTTGATATGAATCACATGACATTTCTCGTGGGAAACATTTGACCGCCGCTATTTCGACCAATTGATAGATGCACCAAAACATCTCCATGATGTCGAAGTCGTAGGCAGGTTTAAACAATGGATGACAAATCTCCAATTCATCAAGCAGGAGACCGGTACTGCTCAAGATTTCTGCAGAAGCATCATTAATATAAAATAAGCAAAATAAAATGCTACTTCTTTTGTAGATTGCGCCATTAGTGTCTCACGAACATGCTTTTTAGGTGAATGTTTCACTGCACTGTGGGAGTCCACTACGAAGTGGATGTACAGCGGAGTAAAACTCCCTATTTCTTATATGGATACCTGATCCCTGCTTGAGCAAAAAGCCGATGATGACATGTTTTTCCTGTTGTAGGAGCAGCTTTTCATCACAGACCGCATCAGAGACCTTGACTAATCACTGTGTGCAACTTCCTTTTGGTTTCTGTCTTTTATACACGCCGTTTGGAACTTCGCGGCGGTAATATTTGTGTTCCTCGCTCTCCTCCTCCTGTCCAGTACAACCCTGTTTACTACTGTAGAATGGCATTCTAGACACTAGCAATAGCGAGTGTCATTGAGAGACTGAGAATGTTATAATATTATGCAAAAAAGGAAACAATAAAAGACAATAGCTTTCTGACCAGAAATTAGGTTTTTTTTCCTTATCGTTCATTTTTATCGTTTATTTTTATAACGATTTTTTTCTTGATACCTTCTTATTATATTCAAACTCGAATTCATTTTTCTAGTCTTTTTTCTCTATTTCATCCCTCATTTATTTTTTGTTTATTTTTTGTCATCTTGCCACCTTTCCAAAGTCTCAAACTGCTAATGTCTCTTTTTATGCACCTCATTTCAACGATGATCTGAGCCCGGAATAGCTCTGAATGGCTTAGAGTTGCAACGTGTCACTCCATCTAACCTTCTCCGAATTGTCTTTATCTTCTTTTTTTTGTTTTCAAAGACAATTATTCTTTGCGATTTTTATAGACCTTTCCACAATTCCTCAAGATATCAACTACGAGAATTTCAGGAAAAAGTAGCAAATCGATCAATTTTCGAATGAAAAATTCAATTGCTAAAGTCTTTAAAAATCAGTGCCAAAGCCTTCTATTCAATGCAATACGGTGTTTGTAGAAAGAGAACGGGCTTATCGGAGGCAGGAACATAAAATACTCGTCGGAGTCAAAAATAGAAAAAACTCGTTGCAGTCAAAATTAGAATGGACCCATCGATGCGAAAAATGGAACGGACTTCTTCAAATGACTGACGTTAACAAACGATCAAGATGATTGTTCAATTAGGCTCTTTTACACGTTCAGCAGATGGACGTGTGAGGGAATGAGCATCGAAAAGTTCAGAGCGTTTTTGAATTTGGATATAAGATCACGTTCACGAGTCCATTGAACTCCGTGACCGTATATTATTAGGAAATCAGAAAAAAAAGTAATATCAGGTAATTATCACTACCAAAAATACCAAATACAAATACAGTCGGAGCCATTCCCCTTCTCTGCCCACATATCTACATTGCCAGCTATTTGGGATTTATATGATGGGTGCTTTGAAAAAGGATGGAATGGACCTTATCCATTTGAAGTTTCATTGCACTTCGAGTACCATCCTGTTCAAGCAACCCCATCCCCTATTTCCATATCCCATGAGATCTCATCGTCCTGTCAATGGCTGTGGACGAAACCGTCGCATAACACTCGTTCCATACCTCTTCATTATGCTAAACGATTTGCATATTAGTCTGCGCCTTGTACTCTACTTTCATATATTTTATGCGAGCAGACGTAACACATCTCCGAATCAAATACCGAAAGAGCAATGAGTGGTATCCGCAACGGGTTTTGCATGCGCATAATTTGTGACGCGAGGAGTGGTTTAGCCGTACTGGCATTTAATACGAGGACATATAGGGATCACTGTTTCTTGACATTGAACAAGAATGCTATCCACTCCGGAAATGGGTATTGAGGAGCAAAATCAATGGCGAAAATGCCATGGTACGTGCCGAAGGCGGCTGATGGTATCGGCTTATTTCACTGCACCACAACATTATTTTTTAATATTAGAACAATGGAGTGAGAAATCGTGGTTGCAGTCTTTACAGAAATTCGATTTGCGTCATCGACTTACTGACTTATTTATTCGAGCGGTTGAAATATTACTCATTATGCAAATGATTGATTAGCAGATACATACGCAGCAACTGCCAATTTTAGCTTCATTCTATCTGATAGTGCGATTATGCGCCCATAGGCTAGTAATTCACGCAATGAATTAACATTTACCCCGTTAGATTGTTTCTCTTCGGCTTCACTAACCAATATCGCATATGCGGTGAGACTTCATCCAAGGTCAGCAGAGAAATTTGCATGTAGGACCCTATCTGCACACTTAGTGACTCCAGCAAGTGACCATCATATTCTATGTTCGTCGTTTTTAACGAGTTCATACTAGTTGTAAGGTTATCCGCATAACTTCAGTGTTTTCTCAGAAAAATTTTGTTTTGATCAAAGTGATAGAATTCTTCGAGAAAGTTGAGAGCATATGCTGATATCGTTGTTATGAGCGCTTTATTCGATCTCACGGAAAGTATAGGGCCCACACCTTTCTCTTATTACAACCTTCGAGGCTTGTGCTGTCGCCCGTTCACTTTGCCACTCCCATCTTTTATTCTGTGAGCAGGATTAATAGTGAAAGGGATGTGGAGCAACCCTGTTGAGACATCAGTTAAAGAGAAACATTGATCGACGAGCACGTTCGAAGCAGCCATTTTCTAACGATATGCTTTGTGAGCACAAACATTACTATTTCCCTAATAACTTATTTTTTATTTCATGCGCTGATGATACACCATGAGCTTATAATATTACTCTAATATGCAGAAGGAGTTAGTTTAATGTTTATTTGGAGATTGGAAACCGAAATAACGATGAGACTGGCCAAGTGCTTGTTAAAGTGTCTTTGAAATATTATAGCCAGCCGCTTCTTCTATACTGGATTCCCGATTCGCCTTCCTTTACTTTCGCCATTCCATTGCCTTCCTTTCCCAGCAGAAGTCTTGCAGCAAGAAGGAGATACGGCACAACCTGGTCCTGGTGCACGCTTTCCAGGGAATGTTGTGTCGAACCCGGCTGTCGAACGAAATCTGATATCGCCCAAATTACTGGTCGTTTATTTCATTTCATGGCAAAATATGCGACTAAGTTGTTTGAGGGTGCAACTACGTATTGCAGCGGATTATCTTGCAACGCTTGCATTTCCTCACAACCCTCTTTTACATCTACAGTAATCAATATCGGCCGTTGTCGTTTTATGCGTCGATCAAGTTTATGACGTTGAACGCATAGTGATGATTGAAAGCTAACCAGATCAGAGGAACTGTTGGAAGGCACTCTTGTCGTGGATTCAGAATCTGACAACTTCTATTCTGACACGTGGTTTGACTTTACCGTTTGGAAAGGGAGGCGGAGATGTGATAAGCTTACTGTCATGAAGCTACTGGTATTGAATGAAGAGGTGGGATGCACCGCGAAACCTGCGATAACGGTGTCATCTTGTGGAAACGACCTGGTGCGTCCGCAAAGGAGCGAGTTTCAGTCCAGTTAGAATTTCTGCACACCATCAAGCCGCAAGAAATCAAATAGTTTCCACTCAAGCTTGAGTGCTGGTGTTGGATGTATGAAATGAATGATACCGTTGCATCTTCAACTCTCAAGAATATTTGAAAACGTGCGATGGACCATTGCTTTTGGCAGCTGTGCAACTTCGCTGATAGCCGTTGTGCGGTGTGTAGCATTTGCAGCCTAAGTGCACAAACCTTGCATCCACATCTCATCGGACGTAGCAGCACCAGCTAGCTGTGAGCACACTCTACTCTTCTTTCATTATTTTCAGTTTCATCCGGAATAATGAAGGACATTATGCAACACTTTGAGCTGAAAGAGCTAAAAGTTCGTCAGAAACTACTGACTATCATTTCGAGAACATATGAGGAAGGAGGTAGTGAAAATTTCCTCCACTCAGGAAAGTTTTGTCGGTTTTTTATGGATAAATACTTATAAGTACAAACATACTAAAGGTTAGTAACGAAGACACGTCATTATTAGTGGTGATTGAAGGTGAAGAAATTCGAAAACTACAAAGAAAATGAAGAAAATATTTGAAGATTTACTTTGACTTCTTTCTATACAAGGGCATGAAATCTGTGGTATATTGAAATCTTTGAAAACAGGAGCTGGGATTTGAATCTCGGAGAATTGCGAAATGCACTGAGCTCTGAACAGTCATTTGATTTCGTGTGAAATGGTAAGAGGCGAGCGTTATAATCCTCCTATTGCTTTCCTTCTTTACAACCGGGCACTTCCAAGGTGATCGGTTATCATGGGAATATAGCCGTTGGAGACAACAATTTCCCTTCAGTATTCTGGATTCATTTTCGCATCATGCGATAGTATCTGTTACAATTTCAGGCAACAGCGAAGAAAAATGCATGCTGGAAGCTTTACTATGCGTGCATAAATTCGCAGAAAAAGTCGTGGCTGCTCCTTTTGACCCAGAGCCTTCTACGTAGAAAGCATATCCAATACTACTGATATCGGTCACTGTAAAAATAATAAACAAACGTCGAAACAAATTTTTGAGGCCTGTCCTGCCATGGGATATCCTTCGGTTACGATAGTCTTGTTGGAAGGTTTTCCGAACAACTTCCAGTCTGCACTAAGCTGTAATGTAGAGAGGTTTATTCCTTGAGTTAATACAGCCAAGTACGAGTAATAGATGTTGTTACAGAATTACTCACATATGTTAAATGCATTTGAGGTTTTCATCAAAATATCTTGTGGAATCTGCTACCTCCTACATCTGGAAGGTGACGAGAAATTAGCGTCACAAGTTAAGTTAGCAATTCAAGCGTGAGAATCCTGTTGCGAAATAATTTGTGCAGGTTAAGGGGACTGATGTGTTAATTTAAATGAACTGGGAAGGTCTTGCTTTGCTCTTACCCTCGCCTCTTCCTCTCTGTGGTAAATCAAAATATCAGACTTTCTGTTCACTGTAATAAGTGCGAGTGATATTTGATCCCTTTCATCCTCCTTCCCACACAAGTTCATTCTATGGAAATTTGAAATTCGAAAGTACACTTTTCAAGGTTGAGATGAATGCAATATCCTGCGAACTGTTTGCTTGTCTTGATGTGCTGAAAAATTAAGCTAGACATATGAGCGCAAGGAATTTCTAAAAGTGAAGGCGTTTTCTTTACGATGGAGGGACTAAAACTGTGTTAGTAAATATTGGTTACCTCTCTTACGAGTCGCACTTTTTTTCTTCCACATTAGATATTATTTTGTAACTCATAGACATCATGCAACCCTTATCGTAAATCCGTTTGGTCTATTGAACGGGTGAAGTTTTCATTGGGAATGCAGTGTGTTTCACGGCTGTTTTACTGGCGTAAAGGCAAACATATGCAAGAATTCCTCTTTTATACGTCATCTTCACTTTACTATTTAAGTGGTAATTATATCACTCCGCATAATTAACATCTCCTCTACATTCTTCGTGAAACAACCGGTTGAATCAGTATTGAAGAGGTCGAAACATTATTGTCTAGATGTACCTGCTTTGATATGCTTCGCTAAAATTCTCTGCCATCGCAGCGGTAAATTTTAGCGCAGAAATTTCGTGACATCTATGAAAGGACAGAACGAGTGCTTATTTGGACAGCATTCAACGGCATAAACTCATCCATCGGGTAGATAGTAAGTATTAGTCAGAAAAATGGCACGGAAGTTTTGTGCTTTTTGCAATAATTTACCGAATTGCAGGAAAGTTTGCTTGTTGGAAAGTGACCTTTCATTCATGCTGATGATGAACTTTTAGAAATATTAAAAGAGGTTGATGGAAATAAAGTGAACTTTGTTGAGGATAAACCCATGAAATGCAAACAAAGACAAGTAGCAAATTAATAGACAGTTCGGAAGGACAAGTAATGTTGCATAAGATCGGGGTACGGTAATGAGTGGTTCTCGTAAACATACCCATGGGAAAGACATCTCGACTTCAGTCGACTTGCAGGCATATCGTTTGTGAGAGATGATTGCCTGATCGCATGGCATCTCACCGTTGAACGTGGCTTTGTTTCTCAGTGAGCATATCGCTCCATAATGTGGTATCGGCTGGGCGACATATGTTACGCTAAACTTTTGCACTTCAACGTGAGTGAAGTGCCGGATGTGAGTTACGGAACATGATAAACATAATACACCTACACATAGACGTCACACATATCGCAGACGAATGCTCGTTGTTTTCATAAATAACAAAATGAGCAAAATTCAAGATCTCATACACCAAAGATATAATAAAGCCCCTGGGCTATTAATTTGGAACAAATTGAATGGATTGATTTGAGTTCTGCAGAACGTTTTGAAGGCATTTTCGCCTGTATACGCCATGGTGGAAAAAGGAGTTGTGGGCGAATTTGCATAGACCACGAAAGTGAAAATCCTCTTCGAAAAGAAAACATTGAAAATTGGAACGATGAAGCGGAACGATGTTGCACCGATCGGCCAGGCATGGCTAGAGATGTCAGTTGTTACAGTCGAGGCGGCTGATCGACTATCTGGCGTCCTCTCGACTCACAACGATATTCCACTCTTCAGAATTTCTCTGAGCGCTTCGCCGGTGCATATTGGAACATAGCAAAAGTCTATACGTAAGCACGCCCCCAGGGCTAGCTACCCTCGAAAATAGCACTCCTATAGTCGGCACACCAGACAGTGCTATTGCATCCGGAAGACAGACTGTGCAGACACCTATCGAGAAAGCACGTCAGTGGTGGAGAGCACCGAACGCCTCGGGCGTAGTGCTTGCGTGTACAACGTATGCGTGCACAACGGTAGACGCGCTGCGTGCGCGTTGAGCCGAATGCTGATAAGGCACAGCTGAACGTTGGTTCATTCGTATTGTTGTGTGCTTTATCTGCGGCTGCATCCCCAGCAAACCCGACAAGCCTATCACCATGGACGCCATCAAGAAGAAGATGCAGGCGATGAAAATCGAGAAGGTAAACTACTTTATGCCTACAGTAGCCCGAATGTTCTACTCTTCTACAGTAACCATGGCCATAATGCCACAAGTACATATTCTCTGCACTAGTGCTATTGTCAAGTGAGGCATATATCAGTCGTCCGTCCCTCTGTTACTGCCTCTTGTCTTTGCCTTATATTAGATGGTTGATCGCATGGTCGTAAGTAAACATAGAAGAGAAGAAAACCCTGTTCATAAAAGAAGAACGAGGTGAACAAGGTGTAGTCATATCTTCGAAGCTTGAATTTCATCCAATTTCTCTTATTTCACCAAAAGCTTCCACTTTCTCATCTGAAGCAGTTTTCCATTCGGTATGTTCATGAAGTAATATCTCGTTTCAATCCTCTGAGATGGTGGAGAACAAATAGGGTGTTCCTTTCTGAAATTATTACATTACTCTTATCAGATTCATTGTTAAATTATTTTGGTTACTGAAATAGCTCCAAACAGAAGCAAAAGCTAGGACCTCTGGCTATTCTCATTTTCAAATTTTTCCTCCAAATTCAAACAGTGTCAGCGAGCGAGTAACTGGGCGCCAATTTCGTGCACTGATAGTCTGTGAAGGTTATCAGAGACGTTATCGGCAGTCAATAGGCAGGTGAAGTTTTTGAGTCGTTTTCGATAACACCCATACTGCTTGAAGCTGCGATGCTTTGTTTATGTGAAGCGTTCGTATTGAAGCAATTGTAACACTCAAAATATTACAGCGGTGGAAATCATTGCGACGTAATAATACCAACAGTGAATTAAGCAATTCTCATATATAGCAAAACGTATTTGCGCATTTCCACATGGGGTTTTATGAGCGTTCCGGTTATATAACGTAATTAATAATACATTAGCAAATACGGTAGAGCCCAGCCGATTTATACGAGCTATCGCTAGGAGAAAAATTGGCTGCACATTAGCCTGGGAATTCGTCTGACAATTCGATCGATTATTGATACATTGTCAGTCGAACCTATGCTTACCACTTTATCAGGATATGTAGGACTGGTAGGTATAGTGCTCAATGGATTGTCGTTCTAATATAGTTGATGATTAAAAGCAATGATTTTAATGGAATTAATTATGTGAAATTAGACATTTAATAAATTTATGGAATTAGACAACTGAAAATTGTTTGGATTGTGTCAGAAGAAATTCTCATTTAACCCTCCAAAAATGTGATGTTGAGAAAAATAGGAAACGACTCTTTCGATGATCCGACAAGATGTTTTCGGGCAAAAAAGATCTTTTCTTGCGAATGGCAATACTGAAACGATGTGAAATTCCAACAGGTTTATCTCGTTGATCTCGTTGCTTATCGGCAATGTAGGACTGCCTCTCTCTTTTTTCATTTCTCTCTCAATTTAAGAAAATTCAAAGAAGACATTTTGTGATCTGATATGCAATGATCGTGGTGGATACTTGAATAAAATAATGGAGGCATGTAACATTTCAGAGCGAAATCTTTTCATATAAACAATTCACAAGAACATTTAGTTATAATTACAAGCTGAAAAATGCTTATTTTGCATTCATGAGTACTTGACCTGAGTAGCCGCATGTCGAGTTGTCAAGTATTTTTGAGTCCTCGATTCCGAATATTACTTTCCGGCTGTGAGTGGAGTGGATTTTGCATGGTTGCTCGAGTCTCGCATGTCGTCGCAAATGTGGTGCTTTTGACTGAGATGAAAGGAGACCTTCGTTACCTTCCGCAATTTGAAGAAAAAATTCTCATTGCGACCGTGGAATACTTTTCAAATTGTTAGGCATATTTTACGAACGGCTATGGTTCAGTATTTATTTATCGTCGATTACACTTTTCCCACTGCCGTTTGCGGCAGCGAAAATTTTGACACATTTCTGAATCATATTCGATTAAGAAAAGAAAATTCTCTCTGCGACCACGTTTCTCCGCTTCGACAATGATGATTGCTTGTCCATCGCATTTGTGAAGTTATAGAGAAGTTCTGCATCAGGATTTTGTAGCACAAGAAAGGAGTAGCCAATCATCACTAAAGGCGACATCCGAATCTCCAGAACTTGAAGGATGAATTATTCGGTTAATCACGAAATTATTGCGTCCACAGCTATTAACAGTGAAAGGACACGTGGTTTTTGCAAAATGCTGGAAAGTTGAAAACAGAATTCGGAATCGGTTCACCTCCATCCTCCCATCTGCTCTACGAAAGTCGTGTTTGAAAGATAATTCTTTTGGCGTAAAATGGGTTCTCTTCTTATGTAAATCTTTTATGCATTAGCGGCACTAGATCACTTCTGGCATACGGTGAGTTCGCCAGAGGGTTTGTACTACGATGCTATCGAAGTAAGAGAGGGGAATCGTCTAATTCATTCAGTATTGAACCGAGAAAGAACATGCGATTGGTTTGATCTCTTAGCACTAAACAAAGTGAGGCGAGGAATGTCTCCCAATAAGTAATTGAGGCACAAGATCGGTGGGGGAAATGCCTTCTAGCAAATTTGACTCGTCATGGCGGCAAGTAATAGTAGAATAATTCAATTGAGTCATGGCTCCTAACGAATCCTCGAATCTGTATTGATGTGGTGTTGGGATTATGGGCAGCTCTACAAAAATGCAAGCGTGCAAGACTTTGGCTTCAAGGAGTTTCACCGTTTCGAAACATTGCAGATTTTTCAATCCTCTGCTTTTTGTATGCGGCTAGATTCGGATGTTACCTCTTTCCCATTCTCTGCCTCTATGAAATATTTATTGCGGAGCATAAAATCGCACAGATGGATAGAGGGGCATAGTAATGTGGCGCAACTGGAGGATTTGCGAAGGCAGCCTTCAGGCTATCATATCACTCGTGGTTTAGGTGATAATGGAATCTAGCAATCGAATCTTTCTCCCTCTCTCTGCTTTTCACCTCCCCTTTTCTTCCCTTCACTTATTATTTCAAAGAGCAATACTAGAATAACTGTGTCCATCTGACCCCCGAAGTCGAAAGTGCGACCTCTCCTCATCCGGTTATGAAGTAGTTATTCACTTCAAAGAGACAACTTATTGCTTTTCTTCATTTCTGTTTAAAGTCGGTGCGTTTTCGATTGTCATTCAGTCATTTACGACCCGTTGTGTGTCAAATGGCACCATTTAGATTTTCGATGCGATTTCCTCTTTCTTCCAAGAAGAAAACGGATGGTTTTTTTAATACGCTGGTGAGCGATGTGGGCTTTTTTAAATGACAGATGTGCAGTACATTATAGGGCAATATGTTAAAGCATCTAAGTGTAAAGTGCTGCGCTTGAAAGCCTCAACAAGCTGCGTTGGCTAGAAAGCTGTTACACTCTGTCATACTTCAAGCAGCTACTGATTGCCTGTCTTCAGACAAACGGATACAGCAGTTAGCACACAATGTGTAAAAATATTTCCCGTAAACAATCCATCCTCACGCCAGCGCCAATATGAACGAAAAGATTCACGATTAACGTACGAGGATTCTCGGGGCAGAAAAGCTGCTAACGTTGACGAGCTGAGGAGGTGGATTACAGTAGAAAATCTGAATTTCACATCCAACTGAATCAAAAGACTGGAGAGCATGTAAAGCATTTTTGGCAGACGGCAATGATGTAAATGTTTTGGAAATTTCCAGCTGAAACAGGAAATATTCCCTTCATGAGTGATCTCGGCTGAAGGCTTCATAATCTTCCAAGTGTTCGTCTTCGACGTGTAAAAAATTTCAATTCTTTGAGGGAAGTGATGCTTTAAAGAGGATTCATACATTGTTAGTTATTAAAACAGTCACAGATAAAATAAAATATCTGGAAGGGAACTTCATTATTCTTCATTATTTAGTGCAAACGAAATTTTAGATGAAACATATTCTTCAAAGTTATTTGCAATAAGGCATTATTGCACTGATCAGCAGTGACTAGTTCTTCATTTTACACATTTGTTCAATGGTTGAAGAACGATTAATTTATCATGTTTCACTTCAGAGATTGTAATATAACTTTGCATCGCAAATTTAGATCATAACTTCTGAGAAGAGAAAAATTGCCTGTTATGGTTGAATGTTTTCAACAGGCTCTCGAATGAATGAGTTGCAGTCCAGCCCTTCCAATCTGAAGGGTCTGAAGGGTCACCATCGATCTGAAGGGCAATTATTCTCCACCTGTTTCGTTATTCGTCGATTATCCTGAGGATTTATGCCGAAAGATTCTTAAGATGATAGGTTTTTCCGGCCATTTACGAGGCTTTCGTATCGACCGTCACTGACTGATTCCATTACCAATCTGTAAGGCCAATTAATAAGTTTCTATTTGTGTCCTTACTCGGTGAGTATTTTCAGTGCATATATGCATTGTCGCTGCTAACCTGAAATAATAATCCCCTTGTTGGAAGGTCAGATTAACGCTGTGGGTTTGAGGACAATGCATTGGATCGTGCCGATGCCGCCGAAGAGAAGGTGCGACAGATGACGGATAAGCTCGAGCGTATTGAGGAGGAGCTTCGAGACACCCAAAAGAAGATGATGCAGACCGAGAACGACCTCGATAAGGCACAAGAAGATCTGTCGGTTGCTAACTCGAATCTCGAGGAGAAAGAGAAGAAAGTCCAAGAAGTATGGCATTCTCTTTTATATCTAGGCGAGACTTTGACAAGGGTTACTTAAAGTCAATACCGTAGCCAGGATTTCGTTTTGGAAGAAGCATGAGAAATTCAAGCAGCGGTATCTGAAGAATGGGGACAAAGAAAGGTGGAACTGTTCATATTTTTGGGCTCTCCCTTGCAAGTTTCATTAAGTAATCGTCGTCTGGTTAAAAAGCTCGAGTATTTCTTCATTCGGAATAGTCAAACGAAGTTGTACGAACTTTTAAATTGGCCGTGTTCCGATTTGAAATTCTTGGAGGTGTTGCTCCTATTTCATAGGATTTTCATTTGAAAGGGAACATCACTGAAAGCAGATTTGCCCCACCAGAAACGAAGGTGTAAAATTTCGTAATACGCCAAAGTTGTTATCGAATGCTGGATGCTTCCTGGCCTGACTCATGTCTAACATAAAGAAATATTTAAATGTTTTAATATCGTTGAGAAGATTAAACAACTGCACGAAACAATGACAGCGACTTTTCTTAATGTTTTATAGCACTTTTGATCCGACTGAAGATCACTTCTTGTCATTTGAATTTGGAATCAATTTTCACGGCAGGTGCAGTTTGTTTGGTGGCACTGGAAGAAGGGAAGATGGAAGAGAAGGCGCTGTTGAATTGAGTCATGAGGGAGGGGGGAGGGGGGGTGTAGGAGGAGGAGAGGCGGAAAGGGATCTAGTAGCAAGTTGACTAAAAAACTGAAGACTGTATGCGACAATTTCGTCCGTTATTTACTCATTCGCAAAGCCATCAAAAGCAATAGATACACATGTACTGTTCCGATCGGTGAAGCAAAAGTAATTTCATCAATAAGTGAATGATTAGCCTTTTATTGTTAATTCTACTTATTGATTGCCGAGACAGCTATATGACTGTATTATCTTGGATCCTTCAAGGGGGTCCGCATGCTAATATTTATTTTCCGGTACGCTCATCGATCCGCTTCCATAAGCACAATACACATCCGTGTCAATCCGGTTGGTCCTTATTTTCGAAAGGATTCTTGTTACGCAACTTGTGCTCGTACTTTACTCTCGCAAACTACCAACGTCTACCACTTGTAGTCTTCTCTAAAATGCATCTCTCTATTTCGAAATTGCCGCACTCCTAATCTGACGCCAGGAAGAGAGGAGAGAGAGGAAACAAAGTGCGAGAGTAAGAGGAGTGTAAGGAATTTTTTTGAGAACAGCGACTTGACCCAACTTCGGCTTTCAGGCTGTAGTAGGGTCTAAAGAATTTCAATAGTTTACCTTAATGATTGAGTAGGAAATGTGCAAATATGTGTTACTTCTTCTCTACTGTCCGAGTGAGTTTGGCGAGCATCAATCTGGACAGTGGGCGTGGCCAACGAGATATTTAGTACGGGCGATCTTTTTTTCATTCGAACAAGCTGCTTGTTTTTGTGGAACGCAAGATTCTCGGTATCTGTGCTGACGTGCGGCAGTTTTGCTATGAAACGAGTGCAAAAGGCGCGTAGGTGGGAGGATCGAGCTTAAAAACAACCTTGAGGAATGCAGCAGCTCAGCGCGTTGTTGCTGTGCTCTTGACGGCTTTGTGTAAACGGTGCTTTTCTCGCATAGAGGCCTCTTTCCCTACCGTTGTTGATGCTCACGCTTCTGTCCACCTACCCACACAACAAACATTGAAGAAAGCATCTGCCACTCTCACAATATGCTAAGCAAAAGACATTGCTTTACACAACAGTTTGCATAGCAAAGAACGTTGCTCATCTTATGCAGAATGAAATCGCTTCGATTATCTTTGAATAGAATAGAATGAATTTGAATACAGTTGGGGGAGCGGATCTGAAATAGTGCCTGGCTGGTCGGAAATGCTCAACTTCATTGAATTCAGGCACGGATAATAACAAAATTTTTTGAAATTTAGATCTCAGATTGCAGTTTCGGGAAAGCGCCTCCTGATTCCTGGTCTGTGACCGGAAAATTTAAGTGCTTTCGTATTGCGCACTTAGTGCAAATATGGAGTTTCGATGCAGAATTAACATAACATATATTTTCGTCCAGGCAACCGAGCAGTACGAACTGTCAAAGTCTGACTAAAGAACATGTCATCAGCAATGCTCTATGGGGATTTATTTAATCAAGACAGCTTTAAGCTCGGTTCGCCCATTCTGTTAACAACGGCAGCAGTGATGGATTTGTATGCAGCTAATATACTGTAGTTTATGAATTGTTGCTTGTTAACGTAGGATAAAAACAACGGTTTTACATCAGAAGTGAGGATGAGTTGATCTGAATTGCCAGCCATCCAATTCAGTTGATTCGACGACAACATCCATTTTCCGCGATGCGCAATTCGCGATCATTGCCCATATGTCGATATTTTGAGTGGGGTAGATGCTGTAGGGATTTTGTCGGCAGAACAATGATTGACGAACATTTATGTTGGAAGGTGTCCGCATTGCTTGCGCCTATCAAGTAACGATGATTCAGAACCATGTTCTGAATCATCGTTACTTGATAGGGGGGGGGGGGGGGGGGGGGATTCCTATTGATTCAGCGCTTGTTGCCCTTCTTTGTTTGGCTCGTGTGAAAACGACAATCGAATCTAGCGAGGGAACCCAATGCAATCGACAATTGCATGTTTGCTGAAACTTTCTGCTAATGGTCGTTGTTGAGAGATACAAATGGGAAAAGATTTGAAGTTCGAATCGATATCAGTATGAAAGAAGGTTTGAAGTAAAGTTACGGTACTTTTTAAGGTTTCAAAAAGCTTCTCGAATGATTTTTACGCAAGGGAAAAGTAGGTAGAGTCAATAAACGAGGCAAACGACGCGTAAAACGGAACGGAGATTACCGTTATTATGGGAACACAAAGTTATTAATGTTATTTTTGGCAAGCTGATTACATCACTTTTTAAATAAAATACACCTGTGAAGGAAGAAAATTAAATTATCTATTCAGAATTTAAGATTTTTATAGGCAGGATGCCATAAGTCATAAACTGTTTGATGCGAACAAGCGATATCGTAGAGCAGAAAAGTAGTAATAAGAAGGTAAATATAATGTAGAAAATTCCAGTTGACGTGGTAAGTGAATATGCTGGTGGAGGGAGGATTTTTCGCATCTGTAAGCTCATAATGTTCGGAGAAACAAAATCGAACAACAATCTCACAGAAGAAATGGCGATTAGTGGTCAATTAAATCGCTCAAAATTAAACGAATGGCACAACTGTCAAAAAACAGTAAAGTTTTTCGTCATTTCCAAGTGCCAATTCACACTTTGACTGTCTCTTCAAACGAGAATTTGATACTTGCAATGGTTGCAAACGTCCTCGCATAAAGATTTCCGAAAATGGCGTGGAAAAACGTGAAACGAATGCTTCATAAATTGCTTCCGTCACGTTGAAAAAGTAATCTCACAGCTCGATCTGACAAACAGTGCAAATCAGTGCTAATAATGTTTTGCTAGAATTATATGTAACATGAAATTTCCGATCCCTTACAGTACAATAAGCGTCATCTAGTAGAACAGAAATGTGGTTGGGGAGCATTAATGACACGATTCAAATAAACTTTATGAACAGGCTGCAGAGATGGGGCGTTGAGGCTAAAATAACTCCCATCAAATCACAGAATAACGGCGCATTTGTGGATATGATTTAAACAGGTTATCACAGAAATCCAACATCCACTACAAATAGCGTTTAGTAATACAATGCGTACGTGGTGCAAAAGGTAAACGCGAGATTTTATCTTTTATTATGAGATGCTCGCATTGACACCCAAAGATCTGCATACATTCACTTATCTTATGGTTGACTCGGCTACAACGTGGTTCACTGCTCTAAACATTCCAAATTACGTTGTGAACTAGTTCCTTTTTGGAATACACGAAACAGTTTTAATCTCTCCGGAGTTTTGTTGTAAGTTGTACGGTCATGTTCGTTCTCTTTAAGCAAGTAAACTGCAGTGATTTCCTTTCAAGACATTCACTGCGGCTTGAATATTCTTTATTCATGAAATTCTCCACAATTTCATACTGGGAACATTTTGGTTGCTTAGGGGTACCTAGGCTTACAGTTATTGAAGTGCCAATTTGCTATGGTGGCTGCAGACATGCATATAGCAGCTGTATATCGTTGGCTGCTTAGCGCAATTATGCGTATAGGGGAGCTGGTTAACCGCAAGTACGCTATGAGGATAATTGATGAGGCAGAAGGATTTATTGTTGTACCGACGAGGTAGTGGTGACTTCATAAAGACTCACTATTATCTGATGAAGCTGTAGGCTATCGATTCAGTTCATTTTAGATTTATTATATGACAAAATGTATTTTATTTCTTCGATTCTTATCTGAATCGCTTTCAAAAGCGTAATCATCTCCTTTCCATCAAGTTATATCGAGAAGAATAATAAGGCATTTGAGAGAAGCAAAATGAGAAACTGCAGCGAAAATAGCGAATTTGAACTTCGATATTCTGTTTTCTTGGCGATCGCTTGTATTCATTAAGCTTTCGTCCTATGCCGTTCCTCTTCTACGCTCTTTTCTTGCTCAGCATCGAAAGCAGATGACAGCTAATATCTTTTCTTATTTTTCTATAAGCTGTTATCTCAAAAAAGAAATGAAATATTTCGTAAGGAAATCAGTATTTGTTCAATCGAAGAGAATGCCATTTTAAGCGCATTCCACTCACCTCACTTCCTTTCGTTCACATGCTTAATTCTTATGCACCAACAAATAATCTCCAAACATCATATTATCCTACCAGCAAACATCACTTCGACATGTTTAGCACTTCTTTTCCGAGCAATTTCGTTGAATGTAGACACCGATCACATTCTTGACAATTTCTTCTACAAAATATACAGCAAGGTGTGTCAAACAACCTGGCACAATTTGCGCTTCTTGCAACAGCAGTTAAAACGGTGTGCTATACAAATACCCAGAAGCGATGACGTGACTCATAGTAGTAGAAATCTTCATGGGAAGTTTTATTCTTCTCTCTTTCCAGCACATTCAAAATCTCCATACACGAATTTAATGCTCCCACATTTTATACAGAAGTGAACCAACCTCACCGAAATTTAGTTGGGGAATTTTTCAACATTCACTTGCGCTCATCGATTGTTACTAGCATAACTTTCCTCACACATACTGGCTGGTGAGTCGGAAATACGACTTCCCTTCGATTAAAAAAACTTCATTTCGTCGTGTAGGTTTTTCCGATATGCTCTTGCAGGCTTTTTTTCGATTTAGACATTTTGCGCGATATCCATGTAAAAATTTGGTTTCTCAATGTCTCACTCAACCGGCCACATCTTAAAAGGCATAGAAATGTACCGTTTTTCTTCCTTCATTTATCTGTTGTTGTCCTAGTTCTCCAAGAGCAAAGCTTGTAAGTGCCTCTGTATGGTTCTTTTAAGAATTCACTAAAATGTGCCGGTACAAAGGTGCAGGAAGTTTCGAGGTGAATTAAATGCTCTGTCGACGAACAACCACTACATCTGGGGAGCGGACTATTCTTCAAGACAACTGAGTCAATACGCCCATCATGTGGCAATTCCACATTCAAAGTGAGGAAGAGATTGCGAAAAGAGGGGAGCGATGAGGGGACAGGGCACGTGACACCCCTGTATCGCTCGCCTTCCAAAACACTCCTTCACTCGTAGAATTTCTGCAATAGCATGTTGAGAGCAGGCGGCACACACATTGGCTCAGTGCGCCAGACTCCTCCCACGTTCTCCTTTTCATTACCCACATATCTTTCACTCTCTCATATCTTTCGGACCTTTTTATCCACTTTTTATCTCTATTCCTCGCATTATTTCAAACTCATGTTACTCTCCATCCTCTGCATGCGCGTTTATGTTCACTCATCACGCGTTTAACTCTTCTGATCTCGAAGAATTATGCGCAGTGACTAACGCGCCTCCAAATTTGTCCCCCTCTTTGAGATCCATCTTCCTGAGTTTCTCTTCTCATGACATACGTCTTGCTTCTGTATACACCTTTTGCATCGAATATCCGCAGTTGTTCCCTTCATATTATTGTGTACGCCTGGCTGTCGCATACTGCATTCGTTGTTGGAACACATAGTTGAAGAAATTTCACCCGGAGTAGTGTTGGCTGCAGTCTGCCGCGCTCCGTGACTCGTCGATCCGTCCAGTTGCGCGCCCGCCGATTCGGGAGCACATTCCGGCGAGTATCATCATCTCGACCACTCCACTGCACCACCAGTTCTCCACATATTTCACCCGGACGGATTCAGCAGGTCGCTGTCGTAAGCTTTTAGTGCTCATCGTATGCGCCTCCGGACCATCTCTTTTTGAAGGGTCGAAGCGCGCTCGAAATTGAATCAAGCAAGCGACGTTCACAACGAAGTATTGATAGCCGCATTCGGCAGCTGAGTCACCGTCGTGCAGGCACTACTCTCTTTTTTGACGCATTCGATCGTGTTTGTAGATATAATCCTCCCGTTACAACTCACCCCTCGATTGTTGTGATAGTTGCCAAGTGCCACTTGACGTAAGTTGTCTTCTTGGAAAATCTGTTGTTCAATCAAGATTGAAGAATTATCTCACGGTGAATGTTTTCTAAGCATTCGCTCATAGGAAGGAGCTAAGTCGCAAAGCACAACAACAGTACGTTGTGTGTCACTGCCAGTCTGCACACACAGCACACGAGAGAGCAGCGTTGTGCCATTTGGGCTTGTTCGTTCTGGAGCACGCCTAGCCAGCCAGCCAGTCAACCAGTCAGAACCACCAAGTGGAGGGGTGTGTGCCTGCGCGACAGGCGAGAGGGCTCTTTTGAACGGAAGGAGCGCGCGTCGTTTCGGTCACCACAGCTAGCTAGCTAAGCTATCTAGCTCGAGTTCTTCGTAAACGCGACCGTTCTTTCTGCAGTACACCCTCATCTAGAGTGGAGTTGACCGAAGCCTGTTTAGCAACGTAACGCGATCGCCTATTCGCTCACGTAACGAACACACAAACCCGCCTGACTGGCTGTACGCCCACCACATTCGATCTGCTCGTGCTGGTGCTTTTACGTTGCAGGCAGCCGCCACCAGTGACAGTCTCCCTGTTGCATTATCGCTTGTGCTGCTTCCATCCCAACACGCATTGTCATCCAAGCAGCCAGCCAGTCACGTAAGACCCGTACCTCCTCGCATCACTCATAAGTCGTTCGGGTGGTTTAAATTGCTAATTCTACCGCCTTCGCCTTACGCTTATTAGTGTTAACTGATTAGAGGATTCTCTAACGCAATGTCGAAAGCCGAAAAAGCTGGAGCACAACAAACATCGTTGCTCGATGTGCTGAAGAAGAAAATGCGTCAGGCCCGTGAGGAGGCCGAAGCCGCGAAGGACGAAGCCGATGAGGTGAAACGGCTCCTCGAAGAGGAACGCAAAAAGCGTGAAGATGTATGCCCGTTTTGTTCATTTCTATTTTCCTATCATCTTCTTTCTACTATCTATGGAGAGGTTCACTGTGGGACATATCTACGATCTTTCGCTACTAGTTCCTTTATTTACTGTGAAATAAATTAGAAAGTATTATGAGTTTTAGTAGTGAAGCTGTACGCTTTGGAACGCTGTGGCGCTGTTGAGGGATATTTTAGACGCCAACACTGAAATGGTTTGTTGAAATTTATGAAACTCTACTTTGAGGCTTAAGTGACTCGAACTGTTGAAGGGACGCTAGTCACACTTAAAGCATCTTAAATTTATGCCGGCACTGTGCTACGTCTTGCGCACGGCCAGATTAATATCGAGGTTGTTGTCGTCGTTATTTTATCTTCTCAATTCTTTGAAAAGAAGCCATTCTTTTATGCTTTCTTGAATCCATCAATATCGTGGATCAAAGATATGTAGCAGTTTTTCGAGGTGGCACAATCAGCATGAATATACCAACTTCGATCATAAAATAAGATAAGAAATGAACAACTTACATGAACTGTTGCGAAATATTTGGTGCAGAAAAATCGCGCTCAACTGCTAATCGCCAAATTATGCCGAACTTTTTTGCGCACTGAAACGAGCAATACATCAATAGATGATTCTAAGATTTTCCATATCATTCCAGATTATTTCTTCCATATTCTGATGTACACATGCAGCCGACCTGTGGAAATTTGGGCAAGAGAAGGGGAGGAAATTTTACGTTATTCATCACGCTGAATAGAGGAACGAATTAGACGTTTTTCTTTGGGGGGGGGGGGGG
>JAARMF010000440.1:431-15384 GCA_022844705.1 Toxascaris leonina | reverse complement strand
GGGGGGGGGGGACGTTGAACAAAATTGGAAGGTATGACCATGCTGTGCATTCAAGGTTGCGTGAAACTGTTTGACTTCTTTGCAAAGGTTGAATTGGGCTGTTCTTAAGTCATTTGCGAGGGTTTAATAATATTTGGCTGTAAATTCCTCAAAAACTTGTCATTTTTCAAAGAATGGGCCAGAAGTGCATAAGGCTGTTTGCCCCTCTCTTATCATGTTTTTCCATCAATCCCGGTTACCGTTATTCAATTATGAGAAGTGGGAAGAAGCAGCATCTTAACTTTGTAGGCAATAATAATGACACTAATGTGCTCCATATTTTTATTGCCTATGCCAAGGTTTCATCGTATTCGCACAATTTTCTGTTGCATAAGAATAACTTTTTATACTGTTAATTACAATACAACTGATAACATATGCGTTTGTCCTTTGTCGCCTTAAGCTGACCATTTTCCTGATTTCTCTCGTCTGTTCTAATTTTTCTTGCTTTTCTTTTCGTTTTCTGCACACTATGTCCTCCCTTTCGCGACTTCTTTCTGTGGCTTCTGGCGGTTGGTTCTCTTCTTGTTTTTCCTTTTTATTTATTTTCCTTTTCCCTGTTAAAATCTGGTGATTAGCGAAGCAGACAAGAACGTCGAATATTGATTATTGTCAGTGGAATGCTGTTTTTCCCAATATCGCATAACAACCATAGCTGCGGGAAAGATATTTGAAATGATTATTAAGTCCGCGATCAAAAATTTTATGGTGGATCACTGCTAGGCTAGTGTAAGTAGTGCTGTTGAAAAATTCTGTGGTTGTCTTATGTGGACACTCAGTTTAGAGCAGATTGCTAGATTTGTCAAGGATGAGTTAATTTTGTACTTCTTTCCTCGTAAATAATGACAGTCTAAAAGTAAGCCTTTCTAGTAAATTGAAGGCTGACATTTAAGGATACTGTAGTAGGCCACTATACTCAATAACTGGTATTCTCTAACGAATTCTGCAAAACCATTCACAGAGTACGCAACTGTTAAGCGATTCATTATGGAGATGATGCTTTTCTTCTTCTTTTCTCCTGTCAAGTTCGCTGAGGTGCGATAACGGTGGTGGGGGTTTAGTGTGCGCAAGGTGATGGAGAACCGCTCATTCCAAGATGAGGAGCGTGCGAACACCGTCGAGTCACAGCTCAAGGAAGCTCAGATGCTTGCTGAGGAAGCTGATCGCAAATACGACGAGGTGATTTGTTGCGCGTGTGTCTGTGTTCGCATCTACACATCTGTGTGTATGTATGCGTGTATGTACGCGTGTGTATGTGTGTGACTCGTAGTATCGGTAACCATATTAACAGGTCAGAGCAACTTGTCTCCGTCCATGTCTGGAATGGATTCTGAGGGTGTCTCTTGTGAGAGTGTCTTGCGGTCCGGGTTTATCGCAACAGGGAAGACATAGGACGAAAGTGTCTTGCCGATGAAGCGAACCATGGATCATTCAGATGTCACGGGAAGAGAATTCGCAGCTACTGAGACCGGGAAAGCCAAGTAATACGTGGTCGTCCGAGAATCACCGCGAAATTCTTCGAATGTCGCATAATATCTTTGCGAATCTATTTCTCTCGATTCCGTATATGTTGGGCATTCCATTAATGAAACGATCGGATTCTTCTCGAAAAGAGACGAGTAAACGATAATTGCAATAGTCTTAATTTGCTTCATTAACTCAACTAACACGTCTGAAAATACGTCTTATATGTCTAACATCTCCTGTGAATTTTGTTGTCGAATTTAAAGCCATTTTATGACGTATTTTCGTGAACCTATAGCATGTACTATTGGTTAGGATAAGAAGCGAGGAAGCTGCTACCATCCCATCTAGTGTATTCCCAAAATCTCTGCAAAATGTCCAAAATTTCACCTCAGTTGTTTCGAGAGTCTCTTTCATAACTAACGTTCTCTGCGTCGTATTCGCTTTTTCAGAATCTTTGCAGCTCATTTTGTTTCTTAGGCGATGATCCAAAAATTGTTCAATTTTCAACACGACCTCATCCTTGTGTTGTTGCTGCTTTGTGATAAATGTTGCTTATATTATGTCGCATGATACTTTGAATTAAATTTTTAGCCGTTACATTTTTTAAATTCAAATTTTCGCTTCGAAATCGATTCTTTCGTGCGATGTTTCAATTCAATCAGCAAAAGATCAGGTGACAAATCAAGCAAAGTTATCAGTTTTCAACTCTTCGCCTATCGTAGTCCTTGGCTTCCATTCTACTAGTTCCGTTGGTCTTCCTTTGCGATTTCTTCAGCTTTTCAAAATGTCTTTGAGAATAAATATTATCATCTTTTATTACTGATTGCTTTGCCCGATTTTCTTGTCGAATAATATTCAATTGTTATTCGTTTGTCGTTGCTAACATTTGCAGATTTCTAGAAAATATCGTTACTGAATTTGAGGATGGTGTACTTTGTAGGTTGCCCGTAAATTGGCAATGGTTGAAGCAGATCTGGAGCGAGCTGAAGAGCGTGCAGAGGCCGGCGAGAAGTAAGCCTTTGTAATTTTATATCGCAAGCAGTTCTTTCATACTGCTACTAATGAGCTTTGATATGAATGATCAGCCGATGGACCTCTTGCTGTCTCTGAGTTCTCAGATATCTGTCAAGACCTAAAAAAGGAAATATTTCCCCCTTTGCAAGCCGAAATTATCAGTAAGATAGTCATGAAATTGAAGTTGTCGTAACCTGAATTCAAAGCACGAGCTGATGAAAACGTACACCGAGGAAGAAAGGGAAATCTCCACTTTTCAGGCCTTATCGCTAACCAGTGAATGCACACTTGATGACTTGTGAGTAGGATTTAAATGCACACTTATTGTCGTTGCTGTGTTACTACTATGCATTAAAAGTTGATGGAAACATGAAGCACAATTTTGAATAATATAATGTAATTACTGCCGAAAATTGATTGAAAAACCTCACCAAAGTTGATGCGTCACAATATTTGAGAGATTAGCCTCTCATAATTGAACTCTGCCACCATATTAACATGCCAGTACATCTGTCCATATGTTTGTAGTTGTTGACGGTGGTTGCTAAAGTCGTATGTAAGATTTCACACTGAGAGAGGTGATTGATTTGCAAACTTTCTATTTTCCAAAAGGATGTTATTGGGTTTTTCGATGTGAACTTGAGTGAGTGATTCTGGAAATCAGAAAAATTTCTCTGCAATTGGAGGGTTTCGAATAGATCCACATTTCATCCATTGTTTTCATTGCGCTTTGTGCTGAAAACACCTCCTTCGTCATCTTTTCTCGCTCTTTCAAAGAAGGAAAACACCTCCGCCTTTCATTTCCCACTCCCACCTTATTGCATACGGCTCTGGTTATTCGTTATCCAGGTCTATTTTAAATACTGTTGACATAATCTCATTGTGTTACGCGTGAGCGGAGGTTAAAATGTCTCTGATAATATATGTAGCAGTAATATTAACATAACTTGTCACTAGTGTTACCACCATGACTAATCCAGAAAAGCGTCTGGAAAGGCATGATAGCTTAATGATAGTTTGTGTGATTACACAGAGCGGCACGAGAGATGGAGCGGGAGCTGGTCGCCGTGGGTATTAATCTGAAAACACTCGAAGTACATGAGGAACGAGCATTGCAGCGGGAGAATTCGTTCTCCGACCATGTGCATTGCTTACAGAGTCGAATCAAGGAGGTAATCTCGCCTCCCCCATCTTCACCCACTACAATGCTCTCCCTGCTATGTTCAGTTCAGCTCAAAGACTTTAAGAAAGCCCATGGATTCCAGTTCCAAAGAAAGCATCAAAACTGCGACTTCAAGCTTATAGGTTGCCAGCCATCTGACCGAATTTTATGAAATCGTTGAAAAAAATTATTGAAGTTAAAAAGGTACTAAAACAGAGCGAGAGCATCCTGTAAGGGCTAGTGATGGTAGGATGTTTCGCAGTGTATTAAGTAGGGAATCCCAATTTGCCTATGTATCTTGGAAGCATGCTGGAAATAGTCGTCGTTGTCGATGTGCACTGCGCTCGTTATCACTGCATGTCTTGGATAAGCATGGTGATGTCTCTTCTAATCATTGTATATGCGTCGATGTGGTTGTATGTATGTGTGTTTCGACATCTTCTCATCACTTGCTGCTGACGCTTGGCTGAAATCACTGGCCATTGCAGAGGAGGATCCTCGATTCAAAAGTCGAAGGGTTTTATTAGAATGGCTTTTGATGTTTTTTTATGGTTTTCCTGAGGTCTTCTCGAATAAAACCCTTCTAAAACCATTCACTTATTAGAATATTGTCTAGCTGATGAAGAAAACAAGTACCGTGGTGGTTGTTATCCCCTTCATGAGTGGATTCACACTAATATTTGCGCAGAAAGTCATCGCGGTCTGGTGAAGTACTGTCTAAATGGTTGTCTATTGAACGCGGCATTTGTAACGTTGTTGTGTTGTGCAGCAAGATCGTCGAGCTGGAGGAAGAATTGCGTGTTGTTGGCAACAACCTGAAGTCTCTCGAAGTGTCCGAAGAGAAGGCACTGCAACGAGAGGACTCATACGAAGAACAGATCCGCACTGTTTCTGCACGTCTGAAGGAGGTTTGCAAATCCATATAACTGCTAGAGTACTACTAAAGTTGGTTTCCAACAGGAGTGGCAGTTGATGACTTCGAGAACTCCAGGAATCTCGAGTTCCTTCACATGGTATTTGTACAGTCACATGCCATTTTTGAAAACACACGTGACCCTTGAACCGGTATAGCATAAGAATTATTCGGCATTCATGTTAACTTTAGTTGGAAGTGTGAGAAGAAGTTTTCGCTCATTTATTGTCATTCTGGATAGTATTTAAGAACAGCAAACATTATCTTGGATTTTATCGGATTATCGACTAGTTTCATTCTATTTGAATATATCTCAAAAATTTCGCTCTCTTATTGAGATTTCGGATACTGTTTCAGAATAGCAAACAGTATCTTGGAAAATTTTTCTGAATTTTTGGTAAATGTCTCAGAGCCATGAAGTTCATCGTATTCTAGGCTTTTGTCACGGTTTTGAGGAACAAATTCCGTTTAGAATAAATCATAATCGCTTTTTAGAGGCAGGTGAGGAGGTCTCCAATTGAGGAAACATTTTGAACAGCAAACAACTATAGGAGAGCGACTTCAATAGTCTTCTTTTGGCTTAAAACGTGGGTGCATGAGGGGCACTTCAGTGCTGTTTGATTCGATGATGTTTAGCTGCAGCGTTTTGTGCTTATAGTGTTGTGAAGTGGTCGTTGTTGGCAATTCTTGCATCTTGTTTCATATTTATATGTTCCCTGTAGATTTCGTAATGACGTTCGTTCAGGCTGAGACTCGCGCCGAATTCGCCGAAAGATCGGTGCAGAAGCTGCAGAAGGAAGTCGACAGACTTGAAGGTAGGTCTTATTGAGACAGTCGTATCTGGCCGGTTTCCGTTTACAGCTCTTCATTGTCTTTAGAATTCGTTTTCTGCTAACTAGAAAGCTTAGAGTACGAAAATTAACGAGGCTTTTGACGTCGGATTAATCACTCCGTTGGTGAACGGAGTGATTGATCTGACGGTTTTGTTCCCACCGCTTCGATTTTTTCCTGATTGCGTTTTTCGTTAAGCATTTCATAGGCATCAATTCCCTTCATGAAATAAGAAGCATCATAAATATTCGTCGCATATTAGGCGATTTCTTAATGACTCGGAAGTATTCAATTCAGATTAGGGTTGTTGTTATTTCTTGCATCGGATTTTGTTTTCTGAAATTGCTTGCTTTCAGTGTTTTTAATTTGCTTATTCGTTGTTGTGCTGCTTTGTTTTCCACTTGGAAATACCTGCTAGGGAGTACTGCATTGCCAGTACAGGGAGAAGTTTTGGTCATCAGGTGGTTTCGTTTTATATCACATTTCGTCGGTAGTAATCATCTCTGAATTTTAACTCATCCGCCAGCCTCTTCTAATCGAGCCCAATTCGAATGAATCGATTTGAATTTATTTACTAAAAACGAATTTGTTGATGACTGCGTTTACAGGTGTGTAATTCTAATTTGACAATCCGATGAGTACACTGCACTTGGAACGCAAAACGATATAGCGAGTTTAGTACGATTAACAGATTGAGTTTTGGGGAATGGCGGGAATGCTTTTATTCGCTTTTCGCTTGTTGATAATGAACGGCCCTTATCGGTTGATGGCGATAGTATACAAAATGCACTAATTGATGTATAGTATTTCATCTTCTAAGACGACCTCTGTTCGATGGAAATATGAAGTGAGAGTAACACCGTTCAGATATGACCACGGATTGGAGCAGAAATGAAGTAGATAATATATTTGAATAAATAAAGATGACAAAACGAGGTAGAGTTTCTGTGGGCACTTATTCGAAGGGTTGACAGGTACGATGATGAGGGGCCACTTTCTGTAATGAACGCACTCTTTGTGAATGCCTATTCACTTATCCAACAAGCAATTATCTGACTTAGAAAGGAGTGTGCGTATTTTACGCAAATTTCCCTTTCTGTTAAACGATTTTGCCAAATGTTCACGTCGGCGACGATTCAGATTTCGCCTTAAACTATAACATAGGGCATCAAATTGTTTTCAATTTGACACTCGAAGATTGATGGCGTTGTAGGAGTTTGGTACTGTTTCAACACGAAAAATGTGAACTTTGGATGTCGAACTGCCTAAATATTCATCTGAACGTCAGCTTGAAAGATTCCACAAATTAAGCTAACATCAGCAAACAAATGCCTTATTTTTTTAGAGGAGGGAAATAAGACATATACAGGGCATACAGCTGGTTCAGTGCTGATTATGCGACAAGCATTTCTTCCATGGTAATACTGTTTAAAAGAACGCATAGCCAACAATTTGATCATTATTTCTGCAGCAAATAAATTAAGCCGAAGGTATAGCATCAATGGTCCTCGTACATCTGGCAATATATAACAATATGCAGATCACTTATATGTACACACAGAAATTCTGATTTATCCATTATTTGCTTTTTTGTTTTTAAAAAGCCAACTTACCGAATGACATATATCTGTTTACCTGTGCATTTCCGAGTGGTGTATAAGCAACGGAAGTGAAGAAAATGATGTGGGAATGAGTCATGCTGATTTTGAAGCAGTTAAAAAGGAAGCTTTTTAACTGCCAGCAGTATTCATCAGCAAAACTCTTCAATTTGAGCACAATGAGGCGGAAATGGGTTTATTCATTGTAAAAGCATTGCATAATGCGTGCTTAACTTATATGCTTCCGTTGTTGACCATATTTTTCGTTATAAGGTTAGTGAAACGTTCGTTTTTTTCCCCACTAGCGTTCTTCGTTGATAACATTTTTGAGGTTTTTCTAATGCCTGTCACATTTAAAGTTGAGCTGGAGATAAACTTCCAAGGAGGAAGTTTGCTTCACAAAAGAATAAGCACGTGGTTGTTTGAATGTTCGTGTCGGTCATTGTTGTTGTGTTTGTTGTTGTTGTCGTGTGTCGTGAACATTAACTGCAGACGAACTGCTCGTCGAGAAGGAGCGTGTACGTAATCTCACCGAAGAGATCGAACAAACCGTTCAGGAGATTCAGGGCTCATAGAACGTGCCCGCCTCAACGACACGTCTCCACGCTTCTCTCTTTGTTTATCTAGGTGTACGTTTCGTTCTTGTAGTGTCCCTTCTACACCACTAAGCAATGTTGATCAAATGTGTGGCAGCACAATCATCCAATCGATGGATATGATTCACAATTTACTGGTATGGAAAGGCCCGAATTTGGTAATTCCCGGAATTGTGGTTGAGGTGCTTCATGTCGAGTAATAAGGCAGAATGTTTCAAGAATTAGCTGAGTTTAAATGGACAAGAAATTTGCGGTTTCTTTAGTTGATTGGTCGATTAAAGCTGTCTTAAAAATGCGTGATGGTGATTTGTGCCGTAGAAACAAATTCGCATCCACTGGTTTTTTTTGCTCGAGGTCTGATCATTTGCAATGGACCTTGAATGCGCTAACGAGGGTGGCCTTGCTAGGCGACTTGAACACTGCAGATCACCATTTCTGCTATGAAATCAGACTTGAGAATAAAAGAAATCTGCACCTTATCCACAATATTTTGGAAAATTCTCAGGTATTTCAAAATACCCTTGAGTATTTTGGACTATTATGTTTGTAGATCTTTCCGAATTCAAGGATGTTAGAAAGTCACCGAATTTTGCTTTTATTTTCGTGAATGCTGGTAAATTAAAAGAGTAAACTAATTTAACGATCGATAACCCTGCTATCACATTTGGTTAACGTGCTTATGCGGTGTGTGTCTGACATGTTCTATCGCATGCCCGCAGGAAAAAGTTATTTTTGTGTTATGCTCAACCACTGCATGCTATTCCATCAGTCGACACCCTCCACGGCTATATGATTCCTGAGGAAATGAATTCTTGTTGTATCGCAATATTCAGCTATAGTATGCGGAATAATATTCCATACTAAACAGCATCTATGGTGAATCAAAGCATGCAGCCTATTGAATCAGACATGTACAGTTTGGGATGGAATAGTGGCCCTCTGTAAGGATAACAGTGCAGTGCGGCTACAGTACGTCATTTGGGCAAATGCTTTTCGGAAAGTCATAGAGAAAAAAGTAGTTAAATATTAAAGAAAAACGGTCTTCCGAATGCCAAGATCAACGAGAGAGCTTTCCATTCAATGCATTAGAAGGAGCGTTTAAAAATGTGGAGGCATTATCGCACTGATGGCTCAATAAGGAAGGCAATGCCTCGTTAGCCACAATATCCTGTCTATCCGATTCCGTTTGCTTGGATTGGCCCCAGGCGAAACACAAGCCTTTCCAATGTACACTTCCAAAGTATTATTCTCGAGTATTAATGCACTCATGCAAATGAGGGATAGTGCTTTAAACGAAATGATAAACTTGCATATTCGGTAAGAGGGAATTCAATTACCTGCTAGTACCGTTACAAGAGATACTCTGAAAGTCGCAACGGTGGCAATAAAAAGTTTCGAGATTTTGGAGCCCCAGATGTTAGTTCCACTTCAACACTAATTGGTTATACAAAGTAACGGCAGAAATCAAATAATTTGGAGCATAAAAGGATAGCGAATGTTCGTGGAGAGGGACTACTGGAGAGTTATTCTCATACTGTAGGATGCTATGTCGTTGTTCTCACTCAGCGTCTTCAAATTACTGATGAAAGTTCACCTTCACTGGTCTTAAGGTGCATCTATGAGCGCTTTCCACCCGTGTTTTCGTGCATGGAATTTTGAGAGTATAAAGGGTCGATTTATACGGCATACTGAGTACAGTCCTCAATGCATTGCTTGATGTGTGCTTGGATTTCATGGATTCTATTCTGATAATTTTTTCTTTCTTTTTTTGTTCCACATTCTGTTTTCCATTCTCCTTCTTTTTACTTCCATTCCAATCGCTGAGTTTTAGGTGCTGTGTTGTGTGGTTCAATCTTCAGCACTTGTTGGCAATTTTGGCTGTCACAAATGCATGACTTTCATCTCGCTTATGTGAAAGATGGTTTATATGCACATATCAATTTTTATTTTTATTTTCAGTCTTTTAAATAAAAGTAAGCTGATTTTAAGTGAGTTCGGAACTTATAATAATACAATTATCCTGCCGTATTAGAAAGCATTTTGACGTTTTACACCACTAACAATTTGGCGTTAGAACGACTGCATCGATGACGTATATAGTTTTAAATAGTTTTGTCTGTCAAATCAGTTGACGTGTGCTGTGCCTTACTTTGCGTCGTCTCGCTTGAACTAATCATTGTTTGATGGCCATTTGAGAGATCATCACGTCATTCTGTATCTCTGACTGAAGTTTTTCGAGATGGTAAGAAAGTTATTCAACTTTTGCGTCGAATTCTTGAATTCCCCTCCCTTCCTCATCCACACCGCTGGGTTTGATGATTTCTGGCCTGTATACATTTATTTGCACAATTTTCCATATTCAAGTTAACTTCTCTGTGGAATTTTGCCGTATTTTTCCAATCCCTTCCTTCTTTATCCTCAGTTTTCCCTCCTCAGCTCACCCTACTTTCCCACATTTCAAAGTATCCAGAAGCACTCCTATTCTAATATTGTATGTTTTTATTAAAGTGGTAAGAAATAATTTGATTAACCGACTTATGCAAGTACGCGTGACAAATTTCAGTTGCATTTCAGACGCTAAGGAGTTGTCCGATAACAAAGTAAAGCAACTACAAGAGGAGCTGGATCGTTTGCTCAGCGAGTTGAATGCTGTCTAGTTCTGTTGAGAGCAATTGTATGAGTAGGAAGGGTGGAATCCAGTTGATTCTTATTGCGTTGCTTGCAGGCATCCTAAATTAACTCTGTTAGTCACCATCCCTTTTGTTCATTTTACGGAGACGATGAATACTCGGTTATGAACGAAATCCCATACATCCTGAAATATGAGTGCATTCTAAGATCGAATCACTGGGTCACCCGGATGTTTTATCCTTCTTTTTCTGTACGTTTTATGCCGTATGCATGTTTCATCCGGTCTCTGTCCGAAGTGTGAATGAGCTTAAAAGTTGTTTAATTATCCTGATCGGAATCAAAGCTTAGACACCGAACGACGACCTAATAAATTCCAGTCACATTTTTGATGTAACATAGATTCGAGGGATTTCTGAGGCTCTTAGCAACTTCAGGAATTAGGCATGAAGTCAACGATGAGGGAATGGTAATAGAGGTTGAAGTTTTTCGGCAGTTCATAGCAACATCACTCCAGATGTTTTGAACATAGGCACGTCTCGAAATTCGCCGAGCTGAAATTCCTACTCCACCCTCACCTTTTCATGATCTTCGTCTATTCGTTTTTGAATGTTTCAGCAAAAATTTGAGAGACAGAGTAATGTTTACATATAAAAAATAATCATCATACTCCGTTTTGCAGAGGGTTATAAATTTGAGAATATTTCAACATATTTTGGGGAAATCTGGTCCATCATTTTGCATCATCAATGGCATGTGTTTGCTTTTCGCTTATCACTTTACGTTCCTCCTTAACTTGATTGAATCTTGTCCTCATTAACTGTTTCACATCCGCAGATCACCTTGTAAAAGTATGGATTAATCTGCCTATGTGATTTCAAGCCATTTCGATTTGTTTATTTGCTTCTAATTTCAGTTTTCTGTGTGCTTTATTCCGCTCAAATTCGAGCAAAAATTGTTTTTTTTTTTGTTACATCTTCTATTGGATTCAAAAATCGCTTCATGAGCTGAAGATCCGAACAACGGTACGATGCTATCAACGCGAGAAAAAAATCCGACGACAACGCATCTTTACATAACACAACGAATTGCATGTATAACAAATACGACATGAAGAGTTAACTCAAACAACGTCGAGTGCGGTGCCTTCCAATACAACGAGGTGTTAACATTGCTAGCCGAGCAGAAAAAACATCAGGTTTGTACGTCACTTTGTTTTTTTTTTTCATTAACATTTGTTCATTGCCATTCGCATACTAGAAATATAAGACTCGCATGTTTTCTCTGCATCTCTGTAGCGTTCATAGGTGTATGGTCTTACAAATAACAGGTTATCGTCGTCACCCAATAATATCCTTACCCTTTTGATGCGTTTGCTGTATTAATTATTTGTTTTTTTTGTTGAATTTGAGCATTATTGAGTTCATGAATACTTTACCTGGATTGTTGAGCTGCAGTCTCATCTTATGGCGATTACTTCCTACAAAATGCACCTGCTATTCGTTTTCACGTTTGATGCATTTCTACACCGTTGGAAATACATTTTTGAGGAATGCGCCAAGTGCAACACTGCTTTCAATATCTTGTATATTGTGCGGGACAACAAGTGATGTTTTTTGGTGCATTCATCAGTGAACAGGCATTTGCTGTGAAGGATCTTTTCTTGCAACAGGCGACATCTCGTCTTTTTCTTTATCACGTTATCGGTGAATATTGTGCTTCCGGTTGAAAGACCTAGAAAGTGATTTCAAGAGGGCATTGGACTCCACACAGCTGATTCTGATAACGATTCCATAATTCTTTGGAAAAGGTTGGCCGACTGGCATTTATTAGCATTTTGTGAAAGAAATCTGTATTGGGTTCTCGAAAATATTCAAAAATTTTCTCTAAATATCTGTTTCAGTTCTTTGCTTTGGTTACGTTTGTCATGCAAACTTTCTTCCACCTCTCATACAACCCTTCGACATTTCACGTCGAAAGTTTCGCCTCTCAACTTTCTATTCCATCTGCTTCCCTTTCTGTGAAAAGATTTTTCATTACACCTTGCATGCAAAGTGATGCGGTGTGGGTCAATCCGAGCCCAGTACCCCATCGCTTCTGAATCTGCAGCACCCTAGGCCGCAGTTTACCCATCTGAAAGCGAAAGCCCAACCTCGATTGTTAATAACTTTTTGGTTCAAGTCGAAATCAGGGTTGATCAGTGACCATATACAGAGGGGTAAACTCCGGTCTGTAATCCAGCTTCGACAACATTAGATATCACCATTTTGAAACGTACTTTCTTTGGTCAGTAATCGTGATGAAAATTTCAGACGAACTGGTACACGAGAAAGAACGATACAAGAGCATCTCGGAGGAGCTTGATCAAACCTTCCAAGAACTCTCAGGATATTGAAACTCTCGTCATCGGCATTAAATCACCCGCCTCCATCGTTGTCTTCTAAGCGAAACTTTATGCATCATCCATGTGCTGTTGTATGTCTATGCATCAACCAAAATTTTATTTCCAACACTGAAATGAACCTTATTCATTTGAGCACGCTGCTTTCGTCTGCTTTAATATTGTTTCGGCTTACGAGTTCAGGATAGATCCAAAGTCGCGTTCACAAAGCGTTCCTCCATCTCGCTTTTCTTCTAAAATTGCTTCACATATGGAAGAGATCCAGGAAGTACCGTCCTTTTTCTCGTTATGCATACTCGTAAATTGACTCATAAATTTTTTCATGTGGACTACCTGTGGTGAATGCTATGTTTGTCGTCTTGTTTCCAAATTACACACTGTGTATCGATTAGCGCTCGTATACGTTAGTCAGTTATGATTGTTTCTCTCGAAATTCTTCAGTTGACGATGAGTTTTTCATCTTTCTGTAAGATAACCGATTGGTGGAACAAATGTGATGAATGAGGCGTGAGGTTAGATTAGCAGGAGAATGTGGCATGAAAATCGCTTCTCCCTCTTATCTTACCACTCCTTCGAACCTTTGTTCCGCTTTTTTTAAATCAACGAATGATTCTGTGTGTCTGAGAGAAGTATGGTGTTTACCGTGTCGTCGTCCTTTACTATCTGTTGAGGACTCACTGCATATTCGCCGTCAGTGTTGTCGCTCTGTATTCTTTGCTCGTCGTCGTCGTCATCTACTTCCTGCAAATTTTTAAATTTGTACATTCGCCTGTTTCTGAGATTGTGGAGCCTCCGCCGATAACGATATAAAAGCGATTGGGATGCAGGGGTCTCGTTGTTCAAACGTTTGCTTTATCACATACACAGACTCTAATGTTTCATATCACTATTCACATTAGATTGCGTTCAAGAGTAACTGCAGCATTTGGGAAGCATATAGCTAGAAGAAACCGTATAGACGGAAGCAGGATAACTGCATTCTGCAATCTTCTGGCATCAAACCGCGAACCACTGAATGAAATCCAACAGTTCAAAACGTGGTTGGGGCAGTTAGTAATCAATTTTCCTTGCAAAAGTCCGGACCAGGCCATTTGCGATAACGGCTGTCGGGGCATCCACATCTGCCAAGCTGTAGCCTTCCACCGCTTGCTCCTTCCTGCCCCGTCCGCTTTATTTCTTACGCCATTCCCAACAGCGTTGCGTCAGTAGTAGCTCGACTGAGTCTCTCTTCAACAAGGCCTTTTAGTGTCACATATCAGTCTGGACTGGAGGAGACACCATATCCTGCGAAATATTTGAAGGAAGAGAAAGAAAACAACGGAGGAACGGAATAAGTCTTTGAGGAAATATTCTTGAGTACAGTTTGACCTTGTTCGCCTTAAGGAAACGGGTGGTGTTTTATATAATTTTGAAAGATGCTATGAAGAGCGACAGAACGAACCGTGACGCAACGAGGAAGTGTCTGTAAGTGACGGTTGAAGAATGATGGAATTCCCGAGCATTTATTCCTTCGGCGTATGCCGGGAGATAAAATGAAGGTCTGTTGCTGTGTTGAGAAGGATGAACGTGTGATTGCGAGATGTAACTATTTCCGTCTGCAGCTGCGCTCATAATCTAAGACTTCCACTAAAGTCGAAAATGCGATTTTTATAGAACCTATTCGTATCACAGTAATATTCTTGTTTTGAGTATGCGATCTCTTCGGCTACCCTTTCCCTCAGCTTTTCTGCCATGGTACTTATTCAGCACCAACAACATTGTGGTCTTGAAAGATGCTGTATATGCATTCCACACCTTTCCAAAAAAGCTATTACGATCATTGGTACACAGTAGCACCAGAACCAACGTACCCATAATACTTTGAGAAAGGCGGGCGGTTTCGCTATCCCGATACTGTGCCTCATCGCCGACTCTATGGTCAAGTTTGTGGTAGTCCTATTATTAAGTTAGTTCGAACCAACCAACACTTCTTTGTTTATAATTGTGAATATTATTTCAACTGCATGTTGTTGACTTATCCATCGTTGTATAAGAGTCCGTCTCGAAGTTGACTCATTTCTAGCAACCAACTTAAACGCTGGTTTGATTCATTGTCTGCTTAAAGCACGTCAAACTCGCACAGTGTTATCATTTGCTGAAAGACTATCGAAACGGGTTGTGCAAAATCGTGACATCTGACGCGAAAGTTATCGCAAGAAAGCGTCCCAGATTTAACACGCATCGCACTTGGGGTGTTGAGGGCTTCCAACTAGCCGCCGAAGATCTCATTCAGCAGTTACCAGCCGCAGAGGGGGGGGGGGGGGG
>JAARMF010000439.1:73400-86934 GCA_022844705.1 Toxascaris leonina | reverse complement strand
ACCCCCCCCCCCCCCCTTCCCTTTCTCACCACACGACCAGTGATTGGACAAAGCAGCGTCCCCAATGATCGAAATATACGTGTCTGGCCAGTTGTAGTTGCCATTAGATGCAGTCAAGCCACTCTAAACAGAGCTATTTTGAACATTTCAGAACTTTCCTCAGCATTATCGAGAGCACATAGAAAGACCCCTCTTCAGCGAAACCTCTTTTCGACGTTATCTCCAGTTATCGTCGCATCAATCTGACTTGTTTCATTGGCGACATTATAGAAATTATTTTGAGAAGTGTTATTCTCGAACATATAACCTTAACCACTGTTTTCGGATACAACAAGTTTGGCTTCCTGTTGGGTTAATTAATGGCAACACAGGTTGTTCTATCATTGCCGAGGTGTTCGGCAGCGGTAAAGGATGACACAGGGTCGCGGTATGCCTCGGCCTAGAAGTTCCCGTTGACGAGGTTGCGGACGGGGACTGAGCACTTGAAGAGCATTGAAAGCTCGATGAGAATCGCTCATGAAACGGGAATTTCTTTTTATGCTGACTCATCTTCTTCCCACCTCTATCAGGATACTGGCAAAGTGGTAACGGTTGCAGTTAGAGGTGATGGCAACTGGTTTTGAGGGTTAGTGATGTGTGTGAGCAACTGCACACTTCAAAAGATTCTGGAAGCAAAGTTTGCAAAATGCATAAGCCGTCCCACAGTGCCGATGTTCTAGGTAGTCAGTTGAGAGCACATCTTCGCAGAGGTTTTTCAGCAGTCTAGCACCGCTGTAGGATTGAAGACGGCTGAATGCCAGCTTCCCAAACATAAGAAAAGGTTTCTATCAATGAAGTCTGGTACCAGTAACCACAGATCTGGGCATTGTATCACAGAAACAAAAAGCCATTATCATCGCCTTCGCTTTAGGGAGAATCAGCCTTGTTTTAGGGATCTGCTAAAAATATGTGACATTCTGCAGTCGCAATCATGAGTAAGTGCGAGTGATTCTGGAGGTGTTCATGAGGTGACAACATCCAACGAGCTAGACGAAATGCTGCAGTGGAAACTGTGCTTTGTCTTGAGAGTCGTAGATACTCGATGCTGAGGATGGCACATCATCTCAGTAGCTGCTGTGCTCTGCTTGAACTTGAACATCTACCTGTGCCTTGTGTAGGTGCGAATCTGATAAGGATACGTCCAATAGGTAGCAAAATTTCATACAATAGGCTATACCTTCACGTGAGTATCACCTGCTCACCTTCCTTCAAAGCCACATCACAACCTGGATTGCTCATTATCGGGGGCTGTTTCAATGCATGCAGTGAAATTTCGTCGGTTGTGCCGAAGAGGTAGTTTCACATATAACAGTGAAATTGATGAACAGTTTTTATACAAACAGTGCAAGCGTGATGATATGACTTAATTTTCAGTGGTTTCATTTTCTGAAATCGTTTTTGATGGCTCAACTAAGAGCATGAATCTCCACTGTGCTTCAGTTGTTGTGAGTTTGGTGCCACTGGAATTGACAGCTTGTTGTGGAGTGAATGAGAAATACGTCGTCTGTGTTTGACGAGATGGCGAGCAAATGGGTGTGAGGGGCTCAGTGTCTTCTCGAGTTCCAACATCAACTACCACTACCGCATTTCGAGATCGACTTTTGTGCGCTTCTTCAAAATCCTACATGATATCTCACGACTGCCTTTTTGCCCCTTTGCAGCTTGAACAAGATCTGCATCCGACAGAAGAACACTTAGAGCGTCTTACAAAGACTGAAGCACGACGGAGAATTAATTATGCTCTTAACCCAGGCATCGGCAAAACCCTGAAAAATATTTATTGCAAATCTAGTTATATTATATACTTGCATTCTAAGCCGTGAGATTCTCATCGCGACCCAGAATTGCTCAACTCATTGTGTAAAGAACAGTTTTTATACAGGCTTATCGTGCGGTACCGTGAGTGCAGACAACGTTGCTCCGAAGATGATGTTATGAGTTGTTGTATTTGCGCTGTGAGTGGCGTGCCTTCCTTCCGCTGATTTCTACCGTGACTGTTAATCCCATCGTTGAAGCACTTTCTGCTGGCTTGGACGTTATTTTTTGCAGCTTGTTGACCCTTCGTTCTGTGAAGTCCTTCCCATTTCTCTTTACTTCATTAGCCAACATTCTTTGATCCTGTGGGTACAAATGAAGCAAGCTTCAGTGCAGAGTTCGAGGGGGACGAAAAAAGTGACGATATTGATATTGTATAGAAGTAATATCTGCTCCATTAATGCAGACATTCTCTGTACTTGCATTATGTTTGAATTGGAGAGGATGCGGCGTCATCGGTAGTTTTGCTGGGTAGAGGTGAGGCCGCGATTGAGTATAAAATGCCCCTATTACTGTATGCGGAAGTTGGAGATGGCGAGGTCATCCGAGTAGCATAATGATAGATTAGCACGCCTACTCATACGTGCTGCCTGTTTCGTAATGGGTGACGTAACTGTTGTGAGTCCCAATCTTCTGAATCTAATCTCTGATACTACCCATGGCTCTTACACGCTTAACCTTTTTTTTACGCAACGACCACACATTGGTTTCGGAATGGGAATTCCTTCCAAACCTTTCTACTAACGATCATTGTAGTAACCACTTAGAAGTTATCTGGGAAAGAAGCATTCCTCTGAGCTATCCTTCTTTTGATTTTCGTAGTGCAAATTGGAAGAAGGCCAATTCAATGCTTTTAAACTTTGAGTGGAATAGCAATCTCCACAACTGCTATAATGTTGAGGAATTCTATGAGAGCTTTCTATCATTTGTATATCTTGTGATTGAAAGCTGCACACTTCTGCGAAGGAACCGGGTCAAAGCCAGAAGATATCCTCCCCAGTTGCAGCGCTTGGCTGCCAAAAAGCATTTTCGTTCGCGTGACCACCTTCTTCCTGGGGACTTTGCAGCTTTTGACAAGTGTGCAAAAGACTTTGAGAAAGAGTGCTCAAAGTTTGCAAAAAACCGAGAAAGACACCTCATATGTTCCAGTAACAAAAAATCATTCTTTAAATATATGAATGGGAAGCTCAGCACTCGAACAGATATTTGTGCTTTAAAAACTGAAAATAACTTGATCATCATTGCTGACCGGGAAAAGTGGAAATGTTTGCAAATTACTTTTCTGAAGTATTCAGCACTGATGATAATGAGGCATCTGTCTTTCCTGTAAGATGCGAGAAAAATTATGTTGGGTTTCTTTTGGACGTGATGTGGTCAGCGCAGCCATTAGAAGGCTCAGCGATAAGATCTTCCTTGACCCCAAATTTGGCACCTTCGTGCTTTATAAAGCGGACGTCAAATAGAAATCAACAGGTCATGGTGGTTTACATTGATTATGATAAAGCCTTTAATACAGCCTGTCACCAGAAACTGTTAATTAAACTTGAAGTTTATGGGGCATGTGGTGAACTTTTGGAATCGCTAAGATTTTTTTTATCGCAACGAGAGTTTGTGGTAAAAATTGATGGATGCTATTCACAGCCTCGCATTGTTACTAGCGGAGTCTCACAAGGGAGCATACTTAGCCCTTTACTTTTTCTTATTTTTGTAAATGATTCATTTGATATNNGGATTTAGGCCTGCATATCAGTTCAACCTTCAAATGGACTTTTCGCTGTAGGATAGCATCTTTGCATATACCCCATTCAACACACGCTCCCGATTTCATCATTTTCAACTAAAACGTAGATTTTCGACCAAAATGGGTATATTAAGTTCGTTTTCTTTTCGAGTCATTCGGATATGGAATCAACCACCAGCTGATATTGTGGAAGCTAGTAATCTCACTGCTTTCAAAGCGAAATTAGCCCAGTTTGACTTATCGTCCTTCAGAGGAGTAGACGACCAACCAATATGCTGTTAGCATGCATATATGAACAACGTTACTGAGGAAGCTCAAAATGCACACAGACCTTTTGCGAGTGATTTTAATGTTCACAGAACATTTCGTAACTCACGGATATCTTGTCCTAGACTGGGCGACGATTTGCTAACATCAGAGGATCGGATCCGAGCATCACTAATTCAGACCAATGAAATACTTGTGCTGTTGAACGAGCGCTTTTGTCTTTTATCACAGGCGGGAAGAGATTTCGGTAACACTGCTGTGTGGAGAATAATTATTTCGACGATGTGCTTTCATCAGAATCATCAGGCTAGTAGTGCAGTAGGTGGAGAGGAAACTCTCAGTCTCATTGCAACGTCACGCAGGATCGGAGACTGCGCTCTCCTTGATTAGCAACACCTCCCGAACGTCATCACGACGCTTTCATTACTTAATGTCAGTGCCTTCTGGAATAATGTGCCGTTGGCATTACTTACATCCAATAGCTTTCTACTCGTGTTCAGTCTGCGTACCTACTCTTGAACACCTCAATGTGATTGATGTCTTACTGCAGTGCATCTTCNCACAGAACATTTCGTAACTCACGGATATCTTGTCCTAGACTGGGCGACGATTTGCTAACATCAGAGGATCGGATCCGAGCATCACTAATTCAGACCAATGAAATACTTGTGCTGTTGAACGAGCGCTTTTGTCTTTTATCACAGGCGGGAAGAGATTTCGGTAACACTGCTGTGTGGAGAATAATTATTTCGACGATGTGCTTTCATCAGAATCATCAGGCTAGTAGTGCAGTAGGTGGAGAGGAAACTCTCAGTCTCATTGCAACGTCACGCAGGATCGGAGACTGCGCTCTCCTTGATTAGCAACACCTCCCGAACGTCATCACGACGCTTTCATTACTTAATGTCAGTGCCTTCTGGAATAATGTGCCGTTGGCATTACTTACATCCAATAGCTTTCTACTCGTGTTCAGTCTGCGTACCTACTCTTGAACACCTCAATGTGATTGATGTCTTACTGCAGTGCATCTTCCTTATCCTCTTCAAGCGCCGAGCATTGCCCCCTTCAAATACCGAGTCTGCTCTTAATGTGACACGCTTTTTATGGCGAATGGTGACAAAGCAGCATGCTTTTAATGCGTCACAGATCACAACAAACGACATCTGCATCGATGAACAACATATATAATAACGATGAACCGTCCAATGTACTTTCTGTTTGCTGTTTATATTCTTCTTCGAGTCACTTTTGATGACCTTTGGAAAGCGTCTTTTGTTTTGAACGATTCTGCTTAGCTTCTTCAGGGNGCAGTAGGTGGAGAGGAAACTCTCAGTCTCATTGCAACGTCACGCAGGATCGGAGACTGCGCTCTCCTTGATTAGCAACACCTCCCGAACGTCATCACGACGCTTTCATTACTTAATGTCAGTGCCTTCTGGAATAATGTGCCGTTGGCATTACTTACATCCAATAGCTTTCTACTCGTGTTCAGTCTGCGTACCTACTCTTGAACACCTCAATGTGATTGATGTCTTACTGCAGTGCATCTTCCTTATCCTCTTCAAGCGCCGAGCATTGCCCCCTTCAAATAGCGAGTCTGCTCTTAATGTGACACGCTTTTTATGGCGAATGGTGACAAAGCAGCATGCTTTTAATGCGTCACAGATCACAACAAACGACATCTGCATCGATGAACAACATATATAATAACGATGAACCGTCCAATGTACTTTCTGTTTGCTGTTTATATTCTTCTTCGAGTCACTTTTGATGACCTTTGGAAAGCGTCTTTTGTTTTGAACGATTCTGCTTAGCTTCTTCAGGGGCACATAAGTTTCTAACGAGGGCAAGCTTCAACTGCCCAGCTAGGGGTGCTCCTTCTTTCGACATGATGCTTTCAGCCGATTGCATTTGAGCCCAAAAGATTGAGCTAGCGATTTCCTTGTTCTCTTCCACGGTCGCCATCACGTCGATGGTGCGATCTTGTTGCTCTTTCGGTGGTGGCCCACACACTTTGATGGGATCTTTTTTGAAGAATTCACTCGCTTCAGTCCATTCAGCTGAATCCATCTTAATTTTGTTTGTCTGAAACAAGTTTTTACCTAAAACACATAACTCCCATCGGGTAGATGTTTATCTGGGGTATCCCAGATTCATCACTATTCCATCACTGTTCGGAGTGAAGCGGCTCGCGATGCTTCCTCTTCCAGTGATTGAGTGGAATGGTTGTGAAGAGTTCATGCCGTTGCTGGAAGAAAATAACGAAAGAGTAATAAGCTTACATGTGGTTCAATTAATCTACATTTAGCTCCTGTAAGTGGATAAGCAAGTTGCCCTCAAGCTGGCGTGCAACAAGATACATACTCATGGCCTCAGTATAGCTTATAAGGAAATTTCTGAAATTGATCCTCATATCCGTGCTGCTTTTATGCGAATTGACTAATAAGCCGCGGCCTTGCATTCAACTAAAAAATACCACCCTGAGTGAATTAACAAAGACAGCCTGTAGGGCATTTATTTGGGGAGTATGCTTTCGGAGCGCAGCTATTCGGAGTTGAGCCGTTTTGATTGCTTTTTGGAAGCAGACAGGAAATCTGCATATCACACATCTAGCGCGGGCCACGACAATTTCTGCAGCATGCTGCTGCTATTCGAATCACGCTATTATCCGAACCTAATAACGCGTCCGAGAAATTGTCACAAAACTTGCGTGCGTTGCGAACTGTTGTAACAGAGCAAGCGCGCGAAACAAGCCGCACCGCTGTGGTGCAACTCGTCTGCTTATTTTGCCAGTTTTGTCACGAATAGTGGAGGGCATCCTCTGTCCGCATGAAAACACGCAAATGGCGAACGTCAGAAGTGATTCTAGCGATATCGTCTATTCTCGCAGTATTGAAGCATTCGACGCTTATTGCCCGTCTCTTTCCGAACAAAATGCTCATAAGCGACGCCCTTGCTGTCCTATCTTCGTATATTCAACCTCAGCACTGCACTGTGAATGGCAAATAAGCAATAGGATTTCTGCAACACTGAGCGAGACCTGCAGTGTTCGATTGAGTTAGTGATACCTGCTCCGAGATCGAGATTTCTTCTTCCCAGTCGTAGACGTCGTTAAACTTCACTTTCAGACGTTCAATAATTTTCATGAAGCACGAGTAAACCATAAAATAATCAGGCCGACTATAGTAATTCAACTGTCGAAGATGCACGGCGATCGGCTCCACTTCAGCTTCAAATAAATTTATATAGCAATCGATTGCTACTGTTAAAAGAATTCGCCCGTGCAACACGATTCAGTTTGAGGGTCGAAGAAATGATGAAAGGATGGCAGGTTATGCTTAAGGATGACAAAATTGGTGTCCAGGTGGGCATATTGAAAGGTCCTTCAGGGAGGGTATCGGAGAATAAGAAGACACTATAAGTGTGAAAGGAATGGTCCTTCTCCCATGCAAAATAGCTTTTTCCCACTTCCTATGTAAAATGTCGACACTTTTTGGGTGTCCTCCGATGTTTTCTTCCTTTCTGTGATTAAGTCTGAATTGAGTGGTCATATCCGCCTATGATGAGGAATCGCGATCGCCTTTGGTAACCGAACGAAGTGTCTGTATCATGAGAACAAACAACTTTTCTCTTCGCCAAACGTTTCAACACCTTTCCTTATCCCAAGTATTTTATTACGACTTGCAATCATACAAAATTCGCCTATTGCCAGTCTCGAGAAGAGTTCGTGCATGACAACTTCACAGGGTTTCACTGCACGCGCATTTAACGCAATGCACCTTAGCCGTATGATGGTGAGAGCGAAGTATCAGGAGAATCGCTACTCCGATCGGTCGGTTATGCTGAACCGTGTTACCCATCATCACTACCTGATATGTATGCATTCCCACTGAAATCAATATGAAATTCTTTCTTGTAGCCTCCCGCATGTGTCCGGGAAATACTCGTCAACATTCACAACTCCAACTCGGCGAGCATTCTGTTCTCCCCGACCTTGATTTTTCATTCCAGCAGTGTCCTGTTGTTAATGTTGCCTTGAACCCACCAGTGTTTTCAGAAGTTTTTCCAATCTTTTACGTTTGTGGTAACATCTTCGTGATAAGGTTCATGAGATGGAGTAGGAAGTCTTGGACATCTTAGACCTGACTTTCATCTCGTCTTTTCATAAGAGTCATCTCATTTCCCAAACATGATTTAAAAGCAAATATTTTAAAACCTGGCATGTGCATGAGCAAAACCTTATCAGATATATTAAGCTTCTTCCTCTCTATCACTCGTTTGTCTTTGTCTTTCTGCCATGGAAGCCCACAGTGCATTTCGATGAGCATATACAACAGCGACCACACATCGTCCTTCCGTCCCTCAATTGTAAATTGCACATAAAGTAACCGCGGCGCGAGGACTGACAATGGTATCGCCACATAAGGCCATATGGGTTTGCAGATCTTTGCTAATCAGGATGTTTCTCTGACGGTCCACATAAATTCAGGCAACCTGCCCGATGTTCTCTGTGAATCGAAATTTTGGCATCACATCAATAGTCTGTACTACTTTTGAAGGCAAGTGGGCGCCCTGAATATGCTGATGTTTGGAACGCCTTATTTGCAGAAGTTTTAAATACCAGCGAGAATCGAACTCGTTGCGTCAAATGAGGAGGGTTTTGAGCTTGTTTAAACTGCTAGGATAGGAAGACGATTTCTGGGCCCAGAACGGCGCTTGGTAATCATCCTGTAAGTTCTACTACAGTCCCTACAGTAGGCTAGAAGGTCGGAAGATGTGGATAGCCAGTTTAGCGGAGTTGCCGCAATGTTTTTTTTTTCTACTGGGCAAGAAACACTAAAAAGAGGTTATTCAAAATCGGAATACCTGCTCAAATCTGTCGTGAACGCATGGTGAACAATACCTTGAGGTACCCCTGAACTCAGCCGAGCATCGAGCTCTTCGCACTTTCCAGACACCAGGACTAATTTCTCGAGCAAATGGCCTTAAAACACTAAATACACTTCATTCGATGCATATACAAAGCAACTCAGCCTCGTTCGGCGAGATGCGGCATGGATTGCTACTAAAAGATGAAGCGAATTGCATTTGACATATTCGACAACGTTGATGCTTTCTGGTTGCATGCGTTCACTATTTGGTTGAGTGCGTTGACGGATGCAGCAGCAGCTACTGTACGTTACGGTGTGTGAGGAAAAGGTTGCACTGCAAGTGAAATGTCTCCTCAGTATTGGCATCGCTGCCAGCTATTTTATTTTCAATGGCGCGGGTGCAGGTACTACTTAGGATCCCTACAAGTGCTGCGAACGACTACTTATATTAATGCAACCAACGCTAATAACCGACATTAAAAATAATTACTATTTCATGCAGTACCATTCCATCAGTACTCAAATGCCACCTATCGGACCCAGCGCACCCCTCAGAATCCTTTATCACAGCATACATTGCAACATTCTACTGCTACCAGTACCATTTTTTATTACTACTAGCGCTATGTACTGCCAACCATTTAGTGCTGAAGCCATAGTTCCTTCTTGTTAACACTGCCTTCTTGCACATCTCTTAGTGCCCATTACAAACAGCAGCACATGTCAAGGAACCGCATCCAGCACATCATACTACTTCGTGTAGCACCGTTGACTATCAGTACCACTAGTTGCATTCACGTTGTGTTCCGACTGCCGTCATAATCATCTACTACCGTTACCAGTGCTGTCACTACTCCTATTTTACTATAATATTTTCTGAGCAATTACAAACCGCTTACTACCACTTACTGCTACACCTTGCAAAAGGTTCCAGTAGGTGCAGTATTATTTGCCATNACTGAAGCAGTACTACTCACCACGAAACTTCTTAATAGCACTACATGCAATATCTACTTCTATTGGCTCTACTAAATCATACGACTGCTGCCATTACTGTAGTACTTAATGCGGCGTTGAAGGCTGCCTTCATTTCCATATGCTGGCACCGGTGATAATCATCAGCAGTGCTGATCGGCAACGGTGATATTAGCAGTGCTAACCGTTAATATACTGATGGCTGCAGTGACAACAGTGAGTGCTGCTATGTAACTTTTGCTTGCTACGGGTAACTTTTTCACTAGGTGACGCTTAATGTTTTACTAAATATCGCAGCAAGCATTAGTGAATAATGCCTAATGGTATTCTGAATCACCAGCAGCGTCAATAAATCGGACTTGCGACATCCAGAAGGAGCATTCGTGGCAACATGCCGATCACTAGGATCAATGCTATTATTGGCAGCGCTAACAGCACACAATCAAGCACAAGCACAAAGGCTCACACCAGCGATGGGCATTTCTAGTAAAGTAGTCCCGACTTCCACTACCTGGCTACGAATCAAGCTACGAACTCCGAATATGTTAAGAAATTTACTTTGGCTACATTTTGCTGCGGAAAAGTGGGAGTCCACTCTTGGATCTCGACCGCATTAATGCAGTAATGATTCCCGCAGTCGATCCTGCTGATTTAAAAAATCGAGAACTTTTCTGATGCAAATCACCTTGCGAGGCCAAAATCGAGAATGTGGACGTATCGACATCTTTCGGGATCCATTGTGTGACCCATCGTAAAATTCGCTGGCTTTACATCCCGATGCACGTAACCACAGTCGTGTATTAACTTGATACAATATAAGCACTGGACCGCTGAAATCTCACAAAATACACCCTGTATATGGAATAATCAGAAGCAAAACTTTTCCAAGATGTTTTTTGGCAGAAGCTGGCGTCTGGCACAAATTAACACACTATTTGCCTCCGACGTTTCGGGTTATTTTTTTCTCATGCGAAGGAGGAAGAGGTTCGAATGACCCTCATGTTTTAAAATCAGAATGCGCGTTACATCGAGTTCAGGCAGCAACAACTACCTGAAGCAGTGCTGACATTTGCGCAAATCCCCTAAAACTGAAGTCAGGAGACGGACATGGGAACAAGCACATGAACTAAGCCTGACCAAGCCGTGCCCATGTTTCCGGGGTCATCCTCTCTCCTGGACTGTTGAGTCGTAATGTCCGCAGGTTTTCCCCCAGAAGAGTGATAATCATATAGCAGAACTTTGGACGTTTACCGCACTGGAATAACTGTGGTACGTGTCGACATGGTTTACCTCCATTCACTGCTGTCAATATCTTCACCTGAAAGAGGCACGCTTTAAACCAGGGCCCAGTGCAGTGCAGAGATGGTAAATGCGTGGTGCTGCAGTCGTACCGATATTTTCTTGCGCATTGCATTCATACAATGTAGCGTTAAATCAAATTCTCGACTCCTTGTTCATATGTTCACCGTTACACCTGTACCGTGTGTTTATTGTTTGCCGCCTATGCTGCCAATAGATTCATAACTATCTCTGACAAGGGAGCTTCGTCATGCGAAAGGAATGGCAGAGTCGCTTGAATGTGGTTATCTCGGCTTCAAAAGAGTGAGAAGCAGCATCCTGAAGCAAGAAGACGAAAAATAACAAAGCAAGCAGCGAGCTGACCATGCTGTGGTCAGGCCAAACAACGTAAATTTAGGTGCCGAATTTCAGTGAGAAATTTGACTGTAGACGAAATCGAAAAATGAATGCCCATCTTGCACGTATACGACATTTCACAGTGCCAAGCTTAAAGAAATTTGAGTTGCAAACATCGCAGGAGCAAATCGACAAAGTTACACTCCCTGCGTAAGTTCTTCAGTGCGAGGCGTTTATGGGTCTTAGACGTGGATATAGCAATAGCAGCCCACCTCGAGCTTTATAGCAGATCCACCTTCCACAGAGTTCGATTCGGCTTTGAACGCGGCCATCCGTTTCTCTTTGGTATGTTCTACTTGGTAAACGACTCCAAATCCACCTTCGTCCAGCTTTTTCAGTATTCTCCAGTTCCCGAATCTAAGACGGTTACGATTACACTTTTCTTACGGATTTCAGCATAGTCGAATCCACTTATACCACTTGCAGCAACCATATCTGTCTCATATATAGTGCTGTCATAACTCGACGGACCTGAAAGGGATGCGCGCGAGCCAGTTCGGTCGACCATCCGGTGGAGAGTTTCGAAATTTTGAGTGCAGTCCAAGATTGTCGGCTATTCCCTTCGAGTACTAACTGCGGAGCAGGTTAGATCAAGGCAAGCTTAGGAAGTGCACAATGCGTTCCAGATAGGAGGTGCAGCGGATGTCGTTTTATATAATATATTTATTATTATTGCTTTAACGGAATGCGGGAACCTTGATAGACTAATACTTTGCGCAATGCAAATATTTTAACTCTGTGAACGAAATGTATTGGGGGACATCACTTATCACTCATCTTCTGAAGTTGCTATACAACTCGTCATCTCTCTTTGAATCTGCAATGTGTGTGGTGCCTTAAATTAAAGCACAGCAGTAAAAGTTGCGTTTCATTGAAGCTTTATTTGTCAAACATCATGAATATTTAAATATTGGTACAGTTATAGAAAAGCTGCAGCAGTAACAGTGGGGTACGGAAGAGTAGCCAATGCTGTCAGCGGCTTTGCATCATACCATGAACAGGTAGTGGCATAACGTGTAGTCGCTGTTGATGGTATGATGTATGACTCATCTATATCTTACTCCACAGCTGGACGAGGGTTAGTGGTCATCACCTTGGCCCGAACTCGGAATCCGCACCTTCAATGCAGAGGTCGAAGAGGTTCGGATTTCCCAACTGGGACCAAGAACGTAATGCATTCGATATTTTTCACAGAGCTTGACGGTATGTCGATCAATAAGTGAAAGTTACCTAGACTAGACATGCGAAAATTTTTGGAAGGGTATTCAAACATGCGAAGATCTTCATGCCGGATTGCGCAGTTCAAGAAATTTCTTTCTTGAGCACCGTATGACACGATGGATATTGCCACTAGGGCCTCCATTCGAAAACCGGCGATTTCACATTAACTGTGCTTTTGCAATACCTTCTGCTTTAGATATGCAGCGGCACTATGTAGTATATGGATGTGCAAATATATTACGCGCTATACAAATAAAATATATATATATATATATATCGATATAATTATATGATTTTATATATGCAGTATATATAATATTCTTTTTCTAGGCTGATGTATATATATATATATATATATATATATATATAATTTTCATTCGTCGATTGAGAATAAGTGAGGGTAATGAAGTAAAGAAACCGTAGAATATGAAAAAGACCATAAAAAAGCTAAAGACAGCGAACAGTTAACGGAGGTTATTGGCGATGCCATCTAATGTGTCGTATTATTGGCATCATCGCACTCTTCCGAGCATGGGTGAACTACCTTCTCTCACAGCAGAAGATCATTCAATTTCAAGACTTCATTAGGGCTTTTATCAAGTGCGCAACAGCTAGGAATTATTCGTAAATAATAGCTGACGATCATACACGTATCAATGAGCAGCCCGCCTATAACAGGGACGGGAATGGTTTGGTTTTTTTCTCCCTTTCCTATAACTTTGAAACTATACGTCTGCTGGCCGATTGCCAGTTGCCGGGAAAAGACTTCTACCCGATAGGGTTTACTAAACTGCAATTCCAAAGGCGCGGATGGACAAGTTTCCGAGTGCGCACTTGTTCAAGAATGTGTAGCGCTGGCGAATGTGTGCTCCGCATCGACGAAACGTGGAAAGCAGTTCAAACAAATCAT
>JAARMF010000439.1:34542-70940 GCA_022844705.1 Toxascaris leonina | reverse complement strand
GGGGGCAGGAGTTCCGAAGAGCGCGACATGAGTGCTAAAAATTTGACTTCGTGATCTCAGCCTTCGATAATTTCATCCATTCGGTTTTTGATAACTCCGGCTTTGGAACGACCATTGCACGTGAAAAATTTGCAATTGAATCACTTGACGCTGCACTTTATAGACTCACATTCTGGTCCAAAGTTGGAACGATTATACCAAAACTGATTTCCTCTTCGCACGTCTTCAACCGATCTTCGTCTTATAATGCGAAGCGCATCACGATCTGAGTCGGTGTGCTTAAGTGAAGCGTATTTCAGAGCATCTTCCACGTAAAACTTGTTCAAGAACTTTGACATGTTGCTGTGTAGCTCTAAAGAGGTTGCCAGGTCCGTGTGTATTACTTCAGCCAGCACGCTAACCGTTCAGACTAATGTGAATCTGTCGTCACTGGGACGAATCACAACATCAACAATTTGTACACTGCCTTGACGTCATTCGTGGACGACTTTATGATGATGTGCATTGGTCACGGCGGTTTAGCCGGTCGAACCTGTCCATTGCATTCTCGCTCACTAACCATCTCTGTGTCACTTAAGAGATGGCAAGATTAAACAGGCCTTTTATATATGCCGAACGTTTGTGTGAGCGCTTTTCTCTTCCACCAAAAGATACCATTTTCCACTATTTTCCTTCGCAATGTAATAGATTTTCTGATGAATTTTCATTTCACCAATGGACGTCTGCTGTCAAGTCAAAAAATTCATTGCATTGATGATACTTCGTTCAATTTCGAACTTGCCTAGCTGGGAAATTTGGCAGGTAGCCAATCGGCTCGAAGCAGAACAACCTTATAGGATATCACAACTCCGTCTTTTGATTGCCTGTTGTGTTAACAGCACACTGGAATCTGTAAAAATCCGGGCGCCATTCGTAGAAGGTGGAGCAAGGCTTGCGTACGATGCTGGATTCATATCCAGGTATGCAAGCAAGTGGCAGTTGGAGTCTGCGGCCGAGGGCGCTAAGGTGGAAAGAGGGGACTGACTGCTTTGCGATGCTAAATATTCATCTTCAGCCTTGTATTCGGAGTTCATCGCCATTCTTTCGCAGCTACCACTGTTGCGGGATCACCATGTAAAAATGACTTGGAGAATTCGGTGTACGCAAATCAATGTGGACGTCACCTACTGCATCAACCATCAAACTAGCAGTGGTACTGCAAAAGCGCAACTTTTAGGAACGTACGATCTCACTGCAGTTCTGTGCGGACACGAAGCAACGAAGCAGCACGGGAAGTATAGATATGGTGGAAGCAAGTATTTTCCTTATTTTCCCGAGGCGCCGCTACTTCATTCTTTTAGCTACTCAGCTCAGAGTGTTCATGGTCCCTACTCGTTCGCTAATAGGATGAATATCCAGAGCATAAAAGGTATTGAAGCGATTTCCTGCACAACCCAGATTTATCAAAGTTCCGTTCGATGAATCCTTATGTCTGCAGTGGGCATTCGTTTTTTTACATTATGAAAACCAAAACAGACTGCACAAATTTGAGGAAAACAGCCATCCAAAAAGAAGAAATGGCAGAAGGTACAAGTGAGCGGTCACAGCATCCTGTCATCTCGAACCTCGGAACATTGGTCCTTTGCGGTCCCGGAGGCAGAAGATAAATTGAAAAGAATGTCTTAGGTAACATCGAGGATATTGCACTTGCCTGAAGGGGACCAAAATATGATGGTCAAAACACAAGCCGTTTAAAGCGGAAACATAAACCGCACTTCCGGATGGGCTGTAGCGTCTAATTTGCAAAGCAGAATAGCGGAAAAGTTCTTCCTAGTAGGAGCGTTTGGTGCACAAAACCAACGTTAGCCACCACATGCGAGATTAGAACGAAAAGGGCATAATGTATTTGTGCACATATACGCTCTCAGAGGACGTCTTGTAGGAATACCACAAAACATGGTAGTGGGTTGAAGGCAAGGGATATTATAAGGACCGATACATGACCTCACAGGTTCGTTCATCCTTTTGCGTATGTTCACCTCACAGTGATCTTCGTGTGTGCGATCACAATGATGTCATGCGGTGTATTTTATCGGATGCCGAATGCCTAGATACTCGCAGGTGGCTCGATTTTAATGCCTGATTATTCGTGACCACTGAAACTCATCGTGTTGTTTTTCATTGTCTTTCAAAGAGAGAGACATGATAGTGCATTTTATGGAGGTTGAAACCTAGCCAGCGTTTCTACTAAAGCCTGAAAAGAAATGCACCTGCTGTTGCCACGCAAATGGGCAAGCACGTGTTGACGTGAAATGACAGGTGCAAAAAGTGCTTCACTCCGCTAAACAAGAGATTGAATAAATGAAGTTGCGAACCATATTTGCGTACTTTCTTTGATCCCATGGGATGTCCTATGCTTGTTCTTTTCCGATTATTCTACAAACTGGAACCACATTTATATGCACGCTATCCCAAACGCCGTGGGTTCCACGATATTTGACCTTCTAACCATCGCTTAGACTTATGCTGGCTTGGTGCCCCGTGCAGTTTCATACGTTGCAAACTTCGAGTACATTGGCGAGATTGGGAGTGAGGTCGTGCCTGCTTCTACGACGATGTAATTTGCGGATAGCTCTGCCGTGGCACAGTCGGCACGATGCCTTCAAGGTCGGTCACAGGTAAATATCACTGAGTAAGCATTGGTCAGTCAGCATTTAGCGTGCATTTGGTCGAAGTTCTCTGCTAAAGAGTGCATTCAACTCAAACGGTTGGCGCACGCATTCTTGACCACTGAAGCAACAATTGCGTTCTCGAGGCACGCTGTATTTTCGGTATGAGCCACCTAGGCGGTGTGGGTACCTGGCAGCTGCGAGCACTATTAATTTGCACTTGGAATATGATGGCGTATTATAGAGATGTTTGCATAGCTGTAACTTTCAGAGCACTTTGAAGGCATTTTTGCGACATGTTGGGCTCATGAGAGCAACTTTGAGGGTTGAACTTGGGGTTTACTTATCGCACTTTATTATAAGCAGGCCGCACACGCTCACTGTCCAGCTGATGAAAATATCGTTCACTGCCGTGCCCTGATTGCTGCTGCTTCTTGCGAAAAGCACTTCGCTGAGTAAGCAAAAAGATATTGAGATGAACGGAGCGCAGCGTGACGGATGTATTGAGTATTTGTAGTTTGACCGACATGAATGATGAGTTGTATGTGAGCGTTATTTTTTGAATGAAAATGAACAGCTACTGAATAGGTTTGCATTATCGGGAAAGAGATAATATGTTCTTGAGTGATCCAATGTACTGCTGTGTTCGTTACCTGCACAAATTCTCATGTCAAAGGCTCATCTCCGGAGCCGTTTTATCCGAGAACATGCAATTGCCCTCGGCGATCTCCAGTTCGTCATTCAACTCTATCGCATCCGCAAGCATAATGGAGACATTCTCTATAATCAGCGCTTGTTGCATCCAATTTGAGCAGAGAACAACGCTGTTATATCTTTGTGGCTTGTTAAGACTGCTCCTTTTCATGGCTGCCCAATGACCACAGCTGATTATATTGACAGAAACAAGTAGTGAATGGATACGTTCTTCTGATTTTCGTCAGTTTTGACCGCTGAGGATGACACACTTTGCAACCGCGATGACTTCTTTAGTGGCTAAACATAGCAGATGTTATAATACACTATCACAACCTAGTTCTGACGCAAGGAAATGTATTAACGCAAATGTTCATAGCAGGGCACGAAAACATTCCACTGCTATATTGCAAAGGCAGTAAGTTAGCATAAGATAGAATATACTTCAAGGGCGCATTCAAAACGCTTAAAAATACCAAACTTTAGAGGCCGCTGATGATTATTGAATAAAGTGGTGTGCAGTAAGTTCACACTCAATTTGTTCACATCAGCGGAACGCAAATGGTTCGCAACGCGACAGTGATCTGCGTCGAAGCGTTTTGGCAGTGATTATTCAAGAAGCGCATAGTGAATTTATCAACTCAAAGTGAAGAAGTGTGGTAGCCAACACTCCTCTTCGTTAATGGGGAGAGCGAAATTAGCACACGGCGGTATTAGAAAGTCGAATTTGTAGCGGTCCGCTGATTTGATTAACCCCATACGGTTTTTAGGGGCCCAGAAATTCAGGCAAAAGAGCGAGTCTGTTTGGATTGGACTACCGGTAAGGGTTCAGGCTTATATGCAAAGCATGCTTTTGTATAAATCTCGGCTAAAAACCACTCACTCAGCCAGAACTCAGTCTGTGGAGGAGACGTGGTTGGAACGCACATTGAGGAGCAAAACAGCTAACAGAGTTTTGTCGCAGGCGGCCAATTGAGTGTGGCGAAATCGCTGTCTCGTGTTCAATATTGAACACTAAAATTTGAACGCTGTCATCAGTAAAAAGTCTGACGTGAATTTCTCAATAGAAGAAAATGGCCTGTTTAAAGGCAACGAGCTTTGTGCAGCACTATCCACTTTATCTTTTACTTATAAAAGTGAATTTCTGATAACTGAAGCAGTCCATTGATTGGATGACTTTGGGATGTGGTTGCTCTAAGAATGAATGATTGATTCCGTGTAGTTAGAACTTTGCAGCTCTTTCTAGGATAGGACGTCTTCAGAAATATGCCGAGCGAAATCTTGTTTGGCGACAATCTTTCCGCTATTTTTATAAAACGGCAAAATCTTGGACACTGATTTTACTGTGGNCGGCGAAATCTTGGACACTGATTTTACTATGGCATTTTTTTTGTACACCTTCACAACTTATATCCTCCTTCGCTCCTTCTATGGATGCCTCCATGTGTTTTTCTGGCTTAAACTTGCTGCCGAATTCATTATTTAATAAGGAAGTCTCAGGTTTCGCTTGCTAAAGATATCATCTGGCTCTGCGTCACCATTCTAGCGTTGTTGTTCAAAGTGAGAGGAATGAGTGGCGTCGTGGGCGGTTGCTTGGTCAAGCGTTCTAAAACGTGATCTAGCACGCCCTCGTTTCATGGGCTTCTGCGTTCTCGTCCAACGCGAACCAGGCTTATGATGGTCTCGAAACTGCATTTGCTGCATTTTATTATGTATGCCTTATTCGTGGCAAGGATCGTAAAGAGAGTCGTGTGGTGTCTCTTCCATACATTTGTTATCTTGCATGGCCGATGCCAAGCTCCTATTGTCTAATTCTGCCCCTACGTTATGCCATTTGCGTAAGAAGTATACTGTTTGACTTTACAGAAATTTTGCCTGCATCGAGCAANATGGCCGATGCCAAGCTCCTATTGTCTAATTCTGCCCCTACGTTATGCCATTTGTGTAAGAAGTATACTGTTTGACTTTAGAAATTTTGCCTGCATCGAGCAGAAAATTGGTATTTCCAACAGCTCCTCATAACACCTTTAGAAGTATTAATATCAATAGGACCTTTTACGGTTTCAGATAAGAAAACATATGATATAGCGCGCATTTGAGCGTTAAAAATTTGACGTCCAAGATCTCCTGCATGCAATGGCTTCATGAGGCGAAAATTATTGGTCGCAGCTATCTGATGCTATAAGCTTGCGAACACGCTATGGGTTTCTTAGTCGTGATGCTATAAGATCCTTAGATGATCATATGACGTCCCACTGACTTATTGCACCACCACTTTTGTGCACTTTTCCTAGTCATACTCATTTGCTTGTCGATCATTGTTTCCTTTCAAGATCCCAAAATCTTCACTACGTACTCTGCACACAGGTCTATGACACTGCACACCTATGACACTATCTAAAATGTGCACAGCAGGATGTAATCTATGTACACTGCTCCCTTGCGGGTAATACTAACTATACAGCTTTCGCCAACATATAAACGATCGAAGTGCAGAATGTGGAGCAGAAAAACACATGCGGTTTCTTCTGAGTGATAGTAGTGCTTCTATCCTGAAACCATCGCTTCGCAGAGAATTCGTCATATCCTCAAAAAGAAGATCGCTGCTGAAGTGAGTAATGTGCAATTCGCTGTCACGTCCAAGTGGCGATGCATTGCAACGAACACGCTTTAACGACTTCTACATATGATTGTCTTCCAAATGTATTCCCTCACAGTGGCGCCATTTCCATTGCTTATTAGAATATCATCCTTTCAGCTGTAATTTATGATTTCGACGTTTTCTTTCGCTTAGGAAGGTTGGAACGTAAAGCTTCATCCCTAATTTATCTAACTGCTTCCAGTTTAATGCAATTAGTAGTCGAAACAGTCTTCCTCAAAATATTCTAGAGGCGCAAAATGTTTCAAGTTCAAGGAACCGCTTTGATTCGTTCGCCCTCAGAGCTGTTTCCCGTTTAATCTGCCGAACACGAGACACATTTGCTGAAAACGATGTGCATCCTTGGCTGAATCCCATTTATTTGGTCATTATTCCTCGCTCATTTTCCTCTCTCTTGTTGCTCCTATGCGAATATGCATATTTCATTCATATATGCGTTTGGCAGTGTATGGGAATGATTTCGATAGACACCATCGCTGTCACGGGCAGTTTTCTTCACTTATGTGGATGAACACGGTGCAGGTCAACCGAATATCATCATTCATAACCCTCTGCATACGAGCATCATCATTCACATACAGTGCGTCGCCACAGTCCGCACTGATTGCGGCTTTCTTATTTCGCATGATGTCTTAGCGCCGTGCTCTCGGAATTATCAGCAAACCCAGATGTGTAGAACATTGATACGAAACAACTCTCGTTCAGTGATTCGAGTTTTCTGCACCTCGTCATCACTCGTTTGTAGAGAAGAACGCTCACTGGTTGATGTTGGCATTTGGTATATGCACGCAGAATCGACTCGAGCACATGGAATATGCGATGCTTGCATCAATGGTAAAATGAACTTGGTTGACAAGAAGTATGATGGATCCACTTACAAGATGGCATGGCGCAGTGTCAAAGATTTCTTTGAAAAATAAAATTCATATTTTTCTTTTCAAACAGAGCGATTTACTTTGAAGGCATCGAGCAGTGGTGAAGTTCGTTTCAGACGAGAGAATAAGTTGAAGCGAGTAAATGGAATAAAGAGGAGTGAAAACATGATAGAGGAGATGAGACGATATTCGCTTTTGCAACTTTGCTCATCAACGCCATGGCTATTGCAAACTGTCGAAAAAATTAATCCAATGTATTGGTACTTGCATCTTTCAACTTAGCCTGCCTACACAAATCTTCTGTAATATGCCCGTTCTTCACAGCTAAACTGGGACATGTCAGTAAATCTTTTTAACCCACTTGGGGTCGAACGATCTAGTAGCTCTGTCGCTTAGCAGACCCACTGGCTGCTTAAAACGGTAATAAAACTTCATGTTTCAAACTTCTGCGTTCCTTGAATTGAAGCTATTGGAGAATGGAGCTGATCACAAATGCAAGCATACGCGTATAACGATATGCTCTCTTCATGATCCTTGCAAGGGCGCATTTCTCCAAATGCCAAGATGCAATATCGAAGTGTCAGTGTCTTGTCGGCAGCGTGATTCTGTAGAATCTTCAATCCACTGATGATGGTGGCTTATGCATGCTTTTTCACGAAATGATAGATGAGGTTTCGGAATGTGAAGATGACGCCACTAATTGGCTGACGCTGCTCATGAAGTCGCGATGTCGATTGCGTTGATGTGTACATGTGCTAAAGTGCTTATCAAAAAAAAGGAAATTCGTGAGCCGAGCCATCAGAGAATTGCGTCTGATTTGATGCTGTCTCGATTGATTCGCAATCTTATTTGCCCCCTGTTTCTTTTCAGCTCTCCCACACATTCGATGCAAGCTTGCACATTCTCTCCACATGGCTACTCATGTTCAATTATTACAACCCCTTTACTGCAAAAAGAAAATGCATGTTCTGTTTGAAAAAGGTTGTTCTTTCAAATTCATTTCACATGCTCCTCCTGAAGGAAGTCGCTGCTACGTCATGAGCTATGTCTAGGCCTTGCATCTAGGCGATATCTTGGCCCTCTCGGTTTACAAATAGGCCATATGTCGAACTTTCGTAGCGCTCGTGTCAACGTCCACTATGTATCACGAAGTTACGACAACAAATTTTTGAAATGAGTGGTTTCCTGTTCGCAATATTCCTGCAGTTCCTCACATTTGCTTGACGCATTGAACATCAAAGAGGTCGTGGAATGTGCAAGTCATTCTTTGTATTAGAGTGCCTCTGAGAATATATTTCTAGCAGATATGCAGTAACTAGCTTTTGCTCAGTAGCACGATATTGAGTGTTTCATTGATTTTTTATGTTCAGGTAACCAGGCTCGCCGATTGGCCAGATTCGGAATGTGGCAGGTTACAATGGTAGTGGGAGGGTGTGCATATAATTGAAACTGATATATAAAAAGCAGCTCAGGAAGAGAGAGTATTTTCCTAGAATAGAGTGCCAAATGCTCATGATTGTCATTACCGTTCTCCATCACTTGCTTAAGCAGCAATGGAAACTCTGGTCAGGCAATTGGTAACGCTGCAATTTTACATTCTATGAAGCATTTCTGTCGTATCCAACCGGAAAGTTCTTTCCGCCAAGCGCTTCCTGATGTTGGGCTGATTGCTTTTGCATTTTGGCAATGCTTAATGCTTCAAAAATTTGAGTGAAAAATATGTTCGCCTCAGTTGCAATTTTCAACGTACAAACAATGAGGCAGTAGACGAAACCAACAGAGAATGGAAGATTTGAAAGCATGGGATTTCGGCTTTCTACAACATTATCGTGCACTTCTCTTATCTCATCTCCTTCACGTCTACACTCATTGATTCCCTTCTTTTCAGACCTCTTCATCATTGAATACCCCAAATTATCAACTCACTTTTCAATTTCACGTGCACAGCGTGCTATTTGATGCGCCAGCAGAAGTAATCGATGACAGACTGTTGATTCCAAATCTCGGGAAGTTGCACACTGCATTGCATAATGGAGATCTTGCGAGTGGAGGTCTTTCACTTCCATCTTGCGTTCTACCGTTCCGTTGCGATGTCATACTCAGTAGCCTTCTCATCTAGCCCTGAACTGCACCTCCATCCCATATACGGCTTAATTACTATTTCTTCTCGGAGCTTCCTTCCACTGTGTTTCATTATATCAGTTGTGTCTATTGCATTTCCTCCTCGCAAACCAAAGTTGTGGCAAATTTCTGGCTGTGTGTACGCATGTATACGTGCATATATTCGTGCGTATGGTGCTATTACAGCTGTTTACCTGCGCTTTTCAATAGATTCACCCTATCAACCGGCTGAAACAAGAGCTATGAAATTTGGTGGATATAATGCACATTCCGGGCAATCTCGTCAACGATAACCGACAATGATCCACCGACCTCGAGGGCAGCATTAGGTGTTTAAATGTGCTAAGAAATTTATTCGCTATGGACGTCGGTAGGATATTAATTTTACTCCGGCCGGCCGAGGGAACAGCGAATTTCTCGCCAGAAATTTTTGCGGCTGGTGTGGTCACCTAGACGACAGCAAGTTACTTTGCTTGATTAATATTGTCTAGGTAGTTTATGGAAACGACTGACGAATGAAACCAGTGTATTTTGCCAGTTTCTCCGACATCCTTGAACAACTGTTCACTTTCTGCTGAATCAAAAAGAGCGCATAGTTTCTTGACCAACTGATACTCAGCGACGAAGTGTAGGATGTTTAAGGGAGCTTGTGCCGTTGGGAGCAACCGCTAGTGCAAAAGGATCCGAGAAGGTTTGAACAACTTATGCTTTCTGCGGTCGTTTCGTTAGGCGATGCGTTTACATAGAATATATACACTGCAAAGAGAGCAATATTAGAAGCAATTATTAATATCTCGGAATACCTAGTCTGGTAAACTTTGGCTTCCAATGGACGACGCTTTTCAGGCGTCTGAAGAAATAGAAGGGACATTGTTGCAATTGAAGGAGTAGAGGTCGATGTGTCCTCTCACTGCTTCTTTGCTGATGAGACATTCCCTCTAAAATTTAGCCGACGGCAAGGAACTCCGTCTAATTGTTGCATACAGTAGGCTAGCGTGGTATCCACTTCTGTATCCCTTCCAAGTGGCCTACAGCTCTCATAAACTGTCCACAACTTTGATTGTGTCTCTAAGAAACTGGCCGCACCGGCTGCACGAATTTTTCGTGCTATATTTCCTCTGCTGTGATTCAAGCGATGCATAACAAGCATCCAGCCAAATTAGAACGCGCATAAATTTCTTTGCACCTTCCAGCGTCTATAACTTCTCTTCACCTATAAATAGTGTCAGGTATGGTAAAGAAGGCAGTTCTGAATGTAGGTCAAAAGTAGTAAATTTCATAATTCTATTTTCATTGTCATCCGCCACTATTTTCNAAGTAGTAAATTTCATAATTCTATTTTCACTGTCATCGGCCACTATTTTGTAAGATGTTGCCGTTAATGTCTTCGGAGTGAATTGTTTATTTAACCACTATTGCCCTTCGTCGATATGTTTAATTTATGAATTCGGCCCGTTTGATTTGAACCTTGTTGATTTGATTTGAACTTATGAACGTTGCTGCCGTCTGATTAAGTTATTTAGCATAGCAATACAAAGAAATGAGCAACTATGGAGTGCAACAAGTGCAAAGAGTTGCGTGCAAAGGCAGTCGTTTTCTTAACTAGATGCTTAAGTCAACATAAAAATGTTGCCGAGTGCCCTCCGCAGTATCCTTTTTCTGATGACGGCAATGGGCTATTTTTTTTTCATCGCCGAGTTAAGCACCTATGCATACTGCTCTGCAAATCCATCGATTTATTTAGAAACAGGGGTATTATATAGCAAATAAATAGAAGCATTCCAAGTTATATCATCGGTCGTGGTTGAAAATAGGCATTTACAATACCCCACTGCATCTGTCTTCGTTTTATGTAGCCTCTTATGAGAAAGACCAGGGCGAAATTAAGGTGCTAATCTTGATTCAATAGGTAATCTTAATTCAGCGCGCTTATCGTTGAAGGCGCGAAATCAGCAGAGAATTCCTCACCATCGAATTTCTCAACCATTTAGGAGAGCATAATAAAAGATGATAAATCAGCGCTGAAAAAGAACCGGTGGTCTTTCGCTTATCGAAGCAACCAGCATCAACATGACGCGGCAGTCTTCGAGTCTCATTGACGGGTCAATTCGGGATAAACTTACCGAATTTCAACCGGATGCGTCATCTTAGACAGCTGCAAATGTATCCATTCGGGACGAAAATACTGTTGTTCTGCAGCTGCAGTATTTTGCATGTTGGCGGTGAATAATGATTTACTTTTAAACGACTGAGTATCAAGATGTTCACAGTATCACATGAAGCGCATAATTTAAATAGCTGAAGAGATCCTCAATTTCACCTCAATGGAATAACAAATAGGAGCGTCACAAGTGGAGCGGGACCGCTTTCTAGAACTGAAGGCGTATTATCAAGCAGCAAACGATCTTTGCAGAACGAATGTCCTATTTCCGATGCGATCACGCCATATGTAACAAAGCTTCTGAAGTGAGCTATAGTGGAGAATGCTATTATGGCGTCATTGAATCGAGGTACTTCAGATGTCATTGTCAGTGAATTCGGTGATAAGTTTCCAGGATGGGTCTTGATCTCTTTCAACACTGCTAGTGCATGAGATACTTCAAGTGTATCCTTAATTTTTACGGAGGAAGTGATCGACAACTAATGGACACTGTGAAGCAGTTTGCATTATTCACCATCCAAGCATCCAAGCTCACCTATAATAGTCGTAGTATCTCTTTGTGCAGTAATGAAACATTTGTGCGGCCTCGTAGCCCACTGAACAAAAGCTTAAAATAGCTTGTTCCACTATACTTCTAGCATCAGAAAGTAACGATAAGCTGGGACGAAAAAAGTGGAGGGAAGAGTGAAGCTATATAAACAGCTAACCAGACAAAAATAAGCGGAGGAACATGCTTGAGAGGCCTGTACTGCTTGCGCTCGTATTTCACTCTCATCCGACTAACCCGTCCCTTTATTTTTAATCAGCTAGCTAGTTCGCAGAAACCCTAAAACACAGACTTTGCCAAATCCGAACAAGGCGAACCGAAGAAAAGACTGCTGTAAAATGCATGCAATTTTTCCCACCTTCAAGTGCTCATAAATTGCTTTAATGCTTCTTTCAACGCTGATAAGAGAGCAAAAATTCTCACCCTTCTGCTGAAGGCACTCAATTGACAAACATTGTCCTTGCATCAAGAACAGTTTCAATTTCCTCGTCTATGACTCTTTTGAGAACGAAAACGTCATATTCGTTCAACAAATCGACATCATCTAATCTGAAACCATTTTATTGACCTCATTCATTGAAGTGCACCTCTTTTTGTGGATATTAGGGCTATGTCTGAAAACTTTTCAACTAAGGACCACACCAACGAGCTGCATGAGGCAGCAAGTCCCCAGTTAATTGCGGCGACGTGAGACAGGGCAATGTTTTCCGCGGCCAGTAGCTTGGTAGTTAAGTTAATGGTAGTTAAATCCCTTCTCTCCAGTTGCTCAACTAAATGCCAGAGAAAACGCAATAAGCTATCTTAAGATAGTGATAAAGCTCGCTTGGTTCAGCTCGACAAAGTTCATTTCACGCATATGTAAATTGAAAGCTCAAATTACTTTAATCTACTTGTGTATGTTTTTGCCGCGGGATTGGACAATAATCCTCGTGTGACAAAATGCGGAGAGCAATGCGAACTCCTCACGGATTATTTTTCCAGTGTTTTTGCGATAGAAAATACCGCGAAACCCGATATCGTGCCGGTACGCTTTCAAACAAAAGCTTCGAGAAGTTTTCATCAATTTTGCATACGCTTGAGAAAATATGAATAATAAGGCTTCTGCTAGCTCTGTTGACGTGATGCCCAATTTAATCAAGAAAGCTTCCCGTTTACTAGCGGTCCATTGATTATGTTGTTGGAATGAAGTTCCTCATGTGTTGAGAATCGTCATCACTAGATACGAAACTTAGTTTCCACTTAAGAAATCAGCGCTGCGCAAAACAAAAATGGTTATTGAAAAAGACTGGCGTATTTAATTTCTAAAGTGCTGGGAGAGGTTGTGAGTGTTATCTTATAGCAGCTACTTCATTTCAGCTGTTAATTGCAGTGTTTGTGTGTCGTTTACAACTTTGAAAATTCTTACAGATTTTGCAGTGTGAAGTGTGATACTCAGCTTACAGATTTTCATGCCTAGGATATGCAGGAAAAAGCAAATTTCGGGAGGCTGACAATTCATGACATGCGCAGGCGCTCGGTCGAAAAAACCTCTTATACTACTTTGTCGAAGGAATCGATGCACTGGGAAAGCATCAAAACTGAGGTATCTCGACACTAATAACTCCGTAAGAACTGGTTCAAATATTTTTACGCAGCAAATCCTCCATTTGGTGCAATGGCGCAATATCCTCCATTTGTTCACTCCAAATCAAATTAACTCTCAGCGAGGCCTTTTTCCTAGTGCGTAAAATTCAAATTATGGGATGAATTGATAGCGGAAAGGAGGTAAAAGCTTTGGTCGTTTCAAATTAAACGAGATACAAAGTTAAAAGCACAGCAATAAAGAGAAATCTAACAACTTCATTACTTCCTATGTCGTCCAAAACAAATAATGCGCTCAGATTAAAGCTAGCCTTTTCTAATATCCTCAAGAAAATCCGAATATCCAACAATGCAAATTTCTGGAAAAGGATGCTATGATTGCATTACATATATGCTAGTAAATAAGTCATCCATGCGCCAGAATGAAAGTTTTATAGGTGCTCATAGTTTCAAATTTCATATTCCCGCCTCTTTCCATAGACTGAAATCATCCACTTTTGATATTTTCGGAGAGGTTTCGTATACAGTTAAAGGAAGTAATGAGAGACAAGGGTCTAATTAAGCAGAAGAAGACGGTGTCAACTCCGCAAACTAAAAAAGAATTGGTGTGTTTTATTTTTGGAATAAAGAAACACGACCTAAAAGTATTAGTTGCTGTAGACTGGTGGCTCCATATCACTGGAAAATGAAACCTCGCTAGGAAGGCAGAGTACATATACGTGCGAACAACTAGCTCATTTGTGACTATTTAGTCGACAGCTGGAGTGATGGCATGGTTGAATATCACGGCTAGAGCAAGCTCCAACAACTGTGAGCAATATAAGTCGAACTTGTGAATCGCTGCCGTGCTTCAGGAGTTCACTTTCGCTGCAAACTAAGCATTCACACTCATGCGTTTCAATGCAATCTAGGTTGTGGCAATTCTCTCTGTCGAAAAACTTTACATTGCGTTGCATAGATTCAGCTAGGAACGGTTATATTCATTAATCGTAGTTTAAATGTGTCTGCATCCCTTTGCACATTTGCTTCCTTTTGAATGGTTTCTCAGAAAGCATGTGATTCTATGTAATTGTTGAGCTACCTTAGAAGATGGATTGAATGTATTGTGGAGGTAAGAACGTGCAGAGGCTGACATTTTGGAAGGCATAACGATTTAATGCAGTGGGTAGACTTGCATGCGTCGTAGAGGCTGGGAGCTTGGAAGCGTGGGAGTGTAAGGCATGTTAAAAGTATGCAAAGGTCACTTGGTGGCATGAGTGCTGTCCATGATGCGATGACTATGTATTGCGGCTGGGTCTAGGTGGAATCAAACCGTTCCAGTCTGTTCATATTGTTTAGAGCAGGAGTGGCGTCCGTTCAAAGATCGAATGAATTTTGCTCCCAGGAGAAATGATGTTGGCTTTAGACGTGCTTGAAACGAAAGCGTACTTCCTATTCACCTGAAGCATCAGTAAGCTGTTTCTGTGCAGAATATTCTCTCTGTAAGATGACATTAGCAATGATGCGATTTCCAATATCGCAACTCATTTTTCAATCTCAAGAAAACTCTCTAGCGTTGATTACGAACAGCGAATGCTCATTATGAAATCCACAAAGAGATCATCAAAAGGGCATTTCAGCCGAAGCATTAATGCGAACAAAGAGTGCCCTCTCAACAATAATACCACCAGCACGAAAGTCAATTGCAGTGCGTCATTCGAAAGAGTGACTTTTCATCTGTTAGGCGAGTTGACGTGATCGCATTGTTAAATTATAGTTATTATTGGCAGTGCAATCAGTGTTTCATCGGAATCTTTCAAAACGTTTCAACGACGTTGTTTTCAGGCAAAATTTCGGCTTAGTGGCGAAGCCACATCGAAGCCAGACCGCCATGAACTCACGAGATTCTTCCCGTTTGTGCTCATAGCAATCACGTTGCTTGCTAGAATGATGTCAGCACCTGCAAATTTCAGCACAAGCTGCCTCGCTTCAGCAGCACAATGACATATCTCTAGGTTGCTTGATTCGTGGATTCATGGCAGAGAGGACATTTTTCCGTCAATAACGCTGCAGGCAGAGAAGTGAATTGCGTGCAATATTTATTTTCAGGAGCACTGAGGCTATACTGCCCTCCAAAATTGGACACAATATTGGCATTGTGCGCTATGAGATGTACTCATTAGCAACGAATCTTGTCACATCGACGACCATACAATATTGCTTCAGAGAAGCATCACTGAGTGCATTCGTCGTCTTTTGAAATTTTATTTAGATCCCGGTAGCCAAACTCATTTTCCCTATGATGGGCTCATTAGGTTGACTGCTATATCCCGAGCGCTCTAAAGTGTCGCATAAAATCGTCACATTTGTCTCAGCTGTCTTATTTATCACCCATCTCTTCTCGTCTCCTTGCTTTTCCTTCATACTTTCTCGCGAATTTTGTGCATTTCAACTGTGAGCCGAATGACGCGATCAATTTCCATGCGTGTCAAGCTGTTAACATGTTCACCAACTGCCTCGTGGTTGCTGATAACTTTAACTGTGACAACGTTCGCTTGCTGTGAATAGTCTAAAGAGGTGCCAATAGCTTCTGTTCTGCTTGCGTAATTCTTCGTCAGCATTAGGCTATCTATCGTGTCAGAAAACAATCGAGTTCAACTCTGCCCTTCTCGCACTGAACACGTTTACCGCACTGAAATAAGGTTCGTATTCAACTCTCACTGCAGCAGAGGTCTTTATTGTTGACAACTGAAATGTTTGCAGCAGTAGTTGTCACCATCTTCCGCATCAGGCTAGCTCAGATTCTGTGATGCGTCAATGCAAAATAAAATCGCTGGTTTATTTGTTGCCGCCAATACGGTGTCTCAACTCGATATCGCCTTCACTTTCGCTCAGGCGCAAACTTGTAAGGTCACATGAGGGCTACGGCTTGGGCTCATCTACTGTCCGACGGATCCTTCACTGCGCTCCGAGAGAGCGTTAAAACTTCGTCTTGTTCATCCAATATAAGTACTGTGCCGAATGCCTTGCTAGAACAGAGCCAATGAATCTGCACTTAGTCCACTTACAACCGACTCAACCGACTGCTCAGTGAGCAATTTGAAGCACTTATATATTTAAAAAGACGCGGAGTAGACGCTTCATATGGTACAGAAATAACAAGAAAGGCACTGTAAAGGAAATTAGGTCCTCTCAAACTGGAGGCGATTCAGCATAGAGAGATGTTGCACGATGCTCATATTGAAATGGTGATCCACAAAACTCTCATGTTTTTAGGATTACCGACTTCACCATTCTCTGCAGCTCGTTGAGCCTCACGTTCGATCATCCTGCTGTAAAAATCAAAAATGCATGCCATCTTTGTTTGATACTCTCTATTTTACACAGCCGGAAGTCGATAACATGAGCTCATGCGAATGGAACTGTTGTTGTGGAAGTCATTTAAAATTTAGCTGCTTTTGCTGAGTAGTTCGTTTCCCTGCCTTCCGTGTTTTTGAAGCACGTTCCAGTCCTCAAAAAGATAAAAGGCCATGTTTGCTTCCAAAATAGCCCGCATCCTTCAGGAAATTTTGATCTCCGAGCACGCTATTTCCCGGTCGACCTTGTTCCATTTTGTGTACGGAGTTTCGGCAAGCTTGAAGAAGCAAGGTTGTACGTTTCCAGTGATGGCTTTCTTACAAATAAGGTTCATTGGGCTGTATGAGCCAACTAAGTCCTGCTGTTTATGTCACATTCTCAGCTGTGTTTGTCACTCCAACCTGTGAACACTGTCTCAACCACTCCTTCTTCTTACTTTGCAAAGTGAAGGAACCTATCGTCAAAGTTTGTGCTTTCTGGTAATAATTCACGACAACATGGTAACCGAACATACGCAGGAATTGAAAATGTTCTTGTCAGAATTATTAAAAAGCAGTGAAGAGGAATTGTTCGAGGAGGAGAACTTATCCGCTCAGTTAAAGTCTTTTTCACCACTCAATATCAATCATAACAGAAGGTCCAGGTCATACTAAAATTGAGCAGTATCAAGGGAGCTTTGACAAGATGTCACTCCTCTAAGGGTGAAATACCCAGGTGAATTTCCAACAAGCAGGCAATGATCCGCCAGCTACTAATAAAATTCCTCGACCCGCAAACTCTTTGAAAAAGGGAGGAGGGTGTGAATATCATAATAGTTGTAGTCTTCGAAAATTCTGCCACACAGATCAGTGTAGGTGTTTCTGACGTCTCTTTGACATGTACATAGAGCCTGTCCTGGCCACTTTCCCATATGCCTTTCATTCCTCGACTTCTTTCATTCCTTAAGCGCCAAATTTTCATGAACGATTCGTGTTATTCAAAGTATACCGGATGATATTTCGCGCAAGTTCGCGTTGTGGAGTGGGTGCAAAAATAAGAATATACGCAACGTTGTTGTTTATTTCCCTTATCACTCTACTGCATTTCATTGAACTGTCTGTTCTTTCGCATTGGGCGGACCTACGTCGTTATTGCTTCGAACACATCTCGTTTCTTATAATTTGCAACGTTCTGTTTAACAGCTTATAAAAGAAAAACTCATCTAAACTCTTCTATCATGTCGCATGTTGCGATATTCACGTATTTCCGCTTTAAAATCCCACAGACCATTGAAGCGTCAATGTAAGAAGGGCGAATGCGCCTCAGCGGCCTATTCAAACTGAAAGCAATTTACACTACTGTAGGCGGTTTTCAGAATTTCTAGTATTTGATGGCATGTGGCGAATGTTGAGTCGTTTGAAACAGCTGAGTATTCCGCATTCTATTCTTCAAATACTTATAAGGTTTCTGTATTCTGTTTCTCGAAAAGCCATCGATGTTTTAATGTTTCATGAGATGAACGTGTTGCAATTCGATCTATATCACGAGGAAAACATGCACTTTCGAAGAAAAACAGTTTAGCGGGTGCTTAACACCTGAACTCAAATTTCGCATTGCCTTATCAGTTATTGTTGAGCATCAGCAAACCATCTGAGGCGAACCTGGCTCATCGCGTAATGTGTTTTAGTTATTCAGAAATGTTAGCATAATGAGCGGCTCTAAGGTAGAAGTCATTGAAGAGTGTGATAACGAATGGAAGAAAAGGTGTTCCCACTCAGGTGCATAAAAACGCTTGTTTTTCCATTTCAAATATGAGATTTTTGTGTTCGCTCCTTTAGAGCGAACAAAAAGGAGGAAGAGGCCTCGATAGAAAATCTTGAAGTTGATGCGACATTTTTGTACAAAAAATGCAAATTTCCGTATATCTGACACATTCTGTGAGCTGTGAAGGCCAACTCCCAGGCAGGAGGAGAAGGTTTTCGTCACTTTAATAACTGTAGAAAAATAAGTCATAATATTGTGGCTGCTCTGTGCAATAAATATATCGTTTCTGTTTCGCAGAGCATTGCGTTCTTCATATGAACACCCAACAAAGGTTGACAAATAAGAAGAATGAGATTGGGACAGTTGAGGGGGAAGGGAATGAGGAGGAATAGAAATGTCTGTCGATAGTCCACTTGAGCAATTCCTGATTTCTGGGAAGCAACCCCTTCACGGAATTTTAAAGTGCACTTTCTTAATCATAAGTGTTCGTGGTCCCCTTCGTCTATTTCCTATGATTTTGAGTCGTCTGATTCTTTTTCTCCTGCTTGTTTTCCACTGCAACTCTTCCAACAGTTTTAAGCCTGTATGAATATGCATTGTTCATCCGTTTTCAGAGGTTGTCCACCTGGTGCCTGAGCATCACGGTCCCTCAGTGGAGTAATTTAGTTGCAATGCATCAGCGCCCACGTTCTTGCAATGTGCGGTAGCTACGCGTCAAGGCTGCAAAAAAAGAGCATTGCATATATATGGAACTCAGTAACAAGTCATTTCGCTCCCATTCCGTGTGCATTAAGTCGAAAAAAGTGGAGATGAATTATGTTCTTATGTTCATTCGAGTTACCATTGGCGGAAGGTAGAAGCACTAAGTGAAGAACGTGCTATCCTTTGCCGTTTTCCACTTCATTTCATTGCTTTCAAGTGAATGTACACGTAAATAGCCATTATTAGTCAAAAAAAGACCTAACGGGGCATTACGGCGTCGATAATGCGTGAAAATCCCATATACGCTTTATAGAAGGAGCGTTAGCAGAGCTGCTAAGCGTACTATTACGTAGCGCTAATGACTGCCTCGCAACTATGAAAGTACTCGTTCGACTATGAAGTTAAAGAGCTGAAAAGACAATTAATATATTTGAATAAAGGTCATCGAGGGAATATTAGTGGATGCATCAATAGCAAAATTGCCAATAAAAAACGCTTTTATGAAGTTTGGCTCGCTCCTTCGAAGCGCCTTTACAAGTTGCCTCTATGTAAAACATATGAGGCAAGCATACTGATAAATGTGAAACAGTGCAGAAGCGCTTCTTCAAGAGTGGTGCAAGCCGCGTTTTTGCAACCGCCAATATTGCGATATTATTGATGAGCTGCGAAAAGATGATCGGCGCATGCTCGCTGATCAAATTCGACGATACTTTCAGAGCAATAAATCAGTGAATTCATTCATCAAAAATGATATAAAAACAACAAATCGTCTATAAGATGTGGTGGCTTATGGTGAAAGATAGCAGTGAGGTACGGCAGTGAGACTGCCCATCTATGATAAACATTGCAGGGAATTAATGAATGACGTTGAAACAAAATAATACATGCAGAAAAAAAGTATGGATGTAGCCTTAAGATGCCTCATGTAGCCAGCAATTGATTGGAAAAATAGCCAAACCGTTAGCAAATTTTCGACTATTTTTAGCCTGTTCGAACCGTATGAAATGAAACAGCCGTCAGCATGAAATGCAAGCATTTTCCTGTTTCTATAGCTGCGTTTATAGTCGAGAATCACGGTGAAAGACGCCTATTGGAGTCGTCCATTGGATGAGACACTGTGCACTAGATTTTTTAAGCTTGCCTTTCGCGCGTTCGAACTGAAATTACTTGGCAGATGGGAAGCATGCACATATACAAAATTGAAGAGCAACATGGCTATATTGAGATTCGCAAACGTACCTGTCACAGAAGAGAATGGGCTGTCAGCTGTGCTGAACATGTACTTGGAAGCATTATTTTGAAAGCTTAGGTAGATTTTCTCATCCATATATAACTTGCGTAAGCCGCTGCTCAGGCGAGACGCGACGTTAAAGTGCTTATTTTGACAGCTGTATTTGTACAATTTCCCAGTTCATGTCGTGCAAGATGGCTGGGTCACGGGTAATTGTATTTGAAGTGGTTATCAAGTGCGTTCCAACTACAGCCTGATAGTAGCTTACAGAATGGTGAAATGTGGTCGGTTCTATGAGATGTTTATTTGTATGCTGCCGTTATAGGGCTAAGCTGAACACTTACGCATGTAGCCTTAGATTGCGATGGGAATATAAGGCGAAAAAATATTTATGAGAGATTACATTATCACTACATTTTCTTGAAAGAGGCTGCTGATGTTTTCAAGAAAAGCTCATAACTGATTCAAGCTATCGGCCGAAGTTGCTTCCCTCTGTGGTAGAAACTACCTGCTGTTTAGCACCTGCAGACTCTGTCTGTTTAGAGGTTCGTATGCTTTGTAAATTTATTTTAGTGCATTAAAACGACGCTTCAGGGCTTCTCAACTGACCACGGAAGATGCTGAATGTGCAAAAATAAGCAAATTAAAGGATGACTAGAATTTAGGGCATTTATATAATGCAGTTCTCGTGTTCTATGAAGAATTAATCTTTCGTGCTATAGCAGTGCGCGAGAAAGACTCGATCGCCAACTAAAGAAAAGCTGGTTGTAGCTGACACTCCACCATCCAAACAACTGATTTTGTGTCACCGTCATCGTATTTCGCTCAGTCAGCTCCCTTCAACGCTGGGTGTTTCCATCAGTGGAGTGTATTTGATCATCGAACATTCGAATGAGCGATTTTAAGTCACTGCTTCAACATTTTAGTATTGATCAGATGTGCTCGTGTAGGCATTCTCATTCTATCAATGAAATTTTCGCACCTACTCCACTTCAGTGACTTTTTCGCGTGGTCAAAATGCAACGATTTGTCTGAACATGTGTCAGAGGCATTCGTTTATCGTAACATTCGCCCAAACGACTTTATAACAGCTGGCCCTTTGTCGTCCACCTATTCCACGCATTTTCTTTGAGAATCAGCTCTTTTGTTGGAATTCGCTCTAATAAATGGCATCAACGGTTTCTGAAAGCGCGCAGTGCCTTCTTCGATGTCTATGTGATCAAGCAGGATAGAAGGTGCGATTAAATTCAGCGACGCGCATTGGCTCGGAAGGCACGTTTGTCTTCGTCCTCTGAGAAATGATTAAGATTTTTGGCCGTCATAAAAAGCAATGCTCGCTCTCCACTTGACATTCGCTTCTCATGTGAACAATCTCTAAAGCCTTTTACTTGGTTAGCCAATTAAGAGAAAATCCCTTATTTTTGAGTAGGATACATCTGTTGAGGCATTTAGTATGCTGCGGTAAGTGAGCTGTCCATCGTCATCTTCACCCTTAAGTGCAAATCAGCTTAACAATTCCCAAGCATTCACTAACATTTGGCCAGATGAGGACCTCCGTGGGGAAGAGGGCAAAATGAGCAGTGACAGACACGAATGGCTATCATACCGTGCCCGGATTCGAGAAAATGCATACAAACACCGCCACCATGGCTCACCTGCAAAGAATCACAACTGGCCGAGTCTTGTCTGTCTATAGGCATCGAGGAAAGGGCGTGGATCGTCACAGGATTCAACAGGCAGCATCGGAATGTAGAGTCAGTGCACATTTTGAACAAACAGCTTTCAAGTAATTTCCTCACATAGAAACAGGTTTGTTGTTGCAGGTGGAAATATAGTAATTTGCGGCTCAGCATATCAACAAAAGTCAACAGTTTCAATCTAGTAGATTTCTGTTTCCTACCATACGTGTCTCGCAATCCTGCTTCCGCAACGGTCTTCACTTTGAAAGTCGCCTCTTCGAAATACATACTTCTTCCACACCATTTTCTATTCCGCTCTGATGCGTTTCGTATGGTTTGCACGTGTTCTCTCTCATGTTGTGCAATTATGGCTAGTTGGTCGCATATGAAAAACATTACCTCACATGGCGGAAAATCTGACCTTGGTCATGACGGGTCTAAGTGGACTCAGTTTTCAGAAACACTCAGAAAGGCCAGTTGTATTTAACACATTTAGTTCCCTCAAGTATAATAAATTTCACTAGAGATCGCCATCCGTGTGGCCAACCATCACTGCCAGGACCACTCTGATATCAGTGCTTACATTGACACTCTGCTTGAAGTCCACCTACAAAACAATTCCCCTTCATCGTCATAATGCGCTGCACTTTGCGAAGAATGTCAACTGTCGTTCTATGTCTAATCACCTTCCACACGTTGATTTATTCATTTTTCTCAAATGGGGGACACAGATACTGTAACTTGCGTCCTTACTGCAAGGATGAAATACCCGCAATGTCAGGAGATAAGTGCTCAGAATAAACTCATTAGTCATTTTTTTTGCACAGCAATGCTTAGAAGACTATGTTTAGGTTTATCCTTCCTGCTCCTCTCTCCTTCTCTCACACTTAGAAATTCTCACATTACACCCAACCAAGGGGAAGAAAAGAGGTGGGGAGGGGCGAAGAATTATATCAGCGTAAAGATGCGTATAACAATTGAAGCGCAAAATTAGATGCTCCAACAATTTTGCGTAAAATCCGCCCTCCGTATGCATCGGTCTCAAGCTTGTGAAGATGTGAATCAGAAGTCATATCTCATGCTGTTCGAACGCCGGAATACTAAGAAAGCAGCGTCGTTGCATCAGCGGACTGTTTCCATTGCAACATGAGAAAAGACATCGAATTCTTCCTTCAAGTATAGACAATTTCTAATTGCAGCTCCCACCGAATAGTTCGAGAAGGCCGCTAAAGAAGCAAAAGCTATTCGAGACTCGTTAGGATTATAACGAAGGTGATGTATTGGGGAGGAGTCAGCTTATCAAAATGGATCTGCAGATGCGAGGAATTGACTTGAATCCACCATTACTATGCCAACTGCGACTGAAACTTAATACTCTGCCAGTGTTAAGCGTGCAGACTGCAACATCCGAAAGAGGCATCGTGTCACCAGCCTGGCGACAACCTATGTTCACTTAACTTTGCTCTGCTTTACCTTAACTCCACTTTGCTTAGCCGCATTTTATTTTCACTTCGCTCTGCTGCACTTAATTCTACTACACTTTAGTTCACCTGAGCTCCTTTTTCTTTAGATCACTCCACTTTGCTTCGCTTCGCTTCAACTCACTTTCCTTCGCTTTACTTTGGTTACTCTATTTTATTTTACTCTACTTTCATTAACGAAATGGCGTATGAATACCTCTTCATATCGCTTTCATTCACGCTTAAAAGGTAAAGTTGTCAGGTCGCGGGAAACTGATGGCTTAGGCTTATCTATCATCTGCAGGGCGCTGACGTGTCAGTTCACCATTTCTGCGCCTAGAAGGAATGCCAGGACTCCAATGAACCTGGTTGGAGCTCCCTTACTACCGACCACGCCGTTATCAGTGGCAAGTACGAAACCGATATGGCAAGATAAAAAGCACCAACGAAATTCGACCAAACGAAATTGGAGCGATCTACTAGAAGGCGCTTTCAGTGTTTCCACCGCATTGCGCGTATCAAATGTATTTCAACCAAGGACTCGAAAATCTTTACTCTTCGTGTTAAACTGTCACTTGACAGACCTATCCGATCTGAGATGGGGACTTTATTGCGCTTGGCTCGGACAATAAAGTGCCCCTCAAAACGCTCCTGCACCTAATGATATCTGGCACTTCGTAAAAGATCTGCATGCTTTTTTGGAATCGAATAGAGTGCTGCAACTGCGGTTGTGCAAGTGATCGAAAGACGGGAGGAAGTGCCTGTTTTCGTCTTTTCTACTCCTTTCTTGTATCTTCTTGTCAATTCGCATCTTTTCTCGTCTACCTTCGTATTTTCTGTCTTTGAATTACCCTTGCTCAGCCTTTCTTGTATCTAATCGTGTTCTATGTTTTGCATTGTCTCTTCACGTCCCTTCACTTTAGCGGTTGCATTCGAATCCTTGACCTCCTGCTTTCACTGCAGAGATTCTGCAACTCAGCTGTTGCAAAGATTCCTCCTGCATGTGAGTTTTCTTTACGCAGTTATCTCTAGTTCTAACGTGCACGTACTGCAACGAGAGCAATGAACGTATGCTTCCAATACCAAAAATCAGATCAGAAATTAGATTGTCGTGGCAGAGGAAAGGTCGCCAGCTGCAACCTTTCTGCGTTTCACCGTGGAATTGAAATGTCAGGTGCTTTATGCTAAAATGACGGGTTTAAAAGGAGTTTCCAGTGCAAAGTGTTGTTCCCGCAGTAGCGTATTTGACAGTTTTCTTTTTCTTGTAGAGGCTACAGCAAATCGATGTGTTGACGGATGGAGATATTTGTTCCCTTGGTGAGTGTGCTGTTGATGGCAAATTGTGCATTACTTATTCAACTGTAATGGTTAGTGTTCTTTACGAGACGCTCTAGTAAATTCAGCGAGCTCTCGATCGATTGTGCGTATGTATGCTGCGAAATGCTCGGTCACTCGCAACATCCACCCATCTAACATCTCCGCACAAGCGCGGCACATAGGTGCCAGCTACAACATTCGTGGTTTCTCACTGAGTTAAGCAGATGGAAATATTGGTGCACTGCAAATCAAAATTTTATGAGCACTAGAGTAATGTGCTCAATGTCGTTTTCTTTTCCACTTCTGAACCTTCCTTCACGCAACTAATTCCACGTTGTTTCTACTCTACACTGTGAGTGATCGCATCTGAAGCGTAGATGAATGAAGAGAAGAGGTGCAACGATTGTTTACTAGGCTGTCTTTCTGAGAGTCCAAACTGCATCTAGGCAGTTATCTGGAGCGGCTTAGAGCAATATAACCTGATTCATTTCAAGCCTGCACAACAAAGTTTTATCTGAGTGTAACGTGGAAGATGATGCTTCTTGCACCAAATACACTTATTCCTAACAAAGAGAGGAAACGAGTTGCAGTGATCGAACAACGCTCCTCGCCGGATTAATTCATCAATTGATTTAGTTCGTTCGCCTCAAATGTCACGATGCAATTTCATTTGTGATGTGACTGAAAAAGCGTCCGTTATAACCGCTTTAATTGCGCTTATCCGCTTCCCTCAATCATATATCTACTGATTTCTGTTGAAAAAACTTGACTGCCTTCTACAAATCGCTTACACTTGATTCTCTTCTCTTCTTCTGTTTACGCTTTCTGTAAACTTCTTAATTTTTGGAATATTCGACCATTCTGTTGCGTTCGAAAGTGCAAAGAGTGCGTTCACTTCGTCGAACAGTAAACGTTACTAAGGAGGGTTTCTCTTGAGGTGACACCAAAAGCTCATAAAAGTTATATTACTCCTTTTGCACTGCTGCTTTGCGTGTGTGCAGCTATCTCTATTCATTTTCTCCGTGCCGTGTATCCACTAATGAAATGGGCCATTTCAGAAAATCATATGCGCTATGGCTTATGGTTGGTCACTTTGTTCCATTCAAAGTTATTTCCTTTATAAAATAGCTCCGACAGAATCTTGCAGAAGAAAAGTCGAGGCGACAGTGCTGCAAGCATCTGATGATGCTGAGTGAGTTTCATATAGGGTCGCTCATGAGAATTGGTCCGTTCCGTTTCGACAGCATACTTCAAGTCTCTCCGACTGCACTGAGATCAAGAGTTTCTTATTTGCTGCATTCGATGCAGAGAAAAGCAATTACTCTGCGCGTACACTCGTTCAAGGATTTGAATAGTATCTCGTTAATTAGAGCTACTAAGAAGGCAGCATTTGGCATTATTTTCTGTCGATATTTCTCGTTTAATTGTGCAGAAATTACAGAGTGGATGCGAGTGGGAAGTGAGCCTTTAATTGAATGTGAAGGCTGCGGCTTTCGAGTGGAGCATATTTGCTTCATTGTGCGGGAAAGCAATGTTCAGCCAACATCTATCATCACTTCATTTATGCGAGACTACATCACCGCGTGCAAATCATATAGCATAGTTAACAGTTTGCACATTCACTGTCAACGATTCTCAAAATCACGTCCCATCACGAACACTGAATAAGCAAACGTACAGCAGCACTGATGTTTTGCTCTTCGTCCGATGACTGACGAATAACTGCAAAATGAAGTGACAGTGTTCTTTTATGCAAATTCTTAGCGCCTTCACACATGTACGGCTTCTCTCGAAATAGCGCATCAACCTGCCATTAGGTGGGAATGATCGCATTATGCGTGATCGCATGATCGCATTATGCACTACGCTTCGTAGCATTAGGGCGAGCTGTTCCCGAGTTGGAATAACGGCACAGAAGAACAGGTAGATACACATATGTGCACCGCATATGTGCATAAATACAACTTGCTGTCACAGTGGCGAATAATCTATAGGACTGTTTTAAACGTTTCTGTAAGAATGCGATAAACAACGACTCAGAATGCAATCGTAACAGATACCGATACCTTCAAGACAAATTCAGTGAGTACCTTCCTTGAATTTTTGAAGGGACGAAGTTCTGATTGCTTAGCTTGTGCTATGGGTCAGGTGTGAAGTTCGTGCTCACATATGAGTCCGATTATGTGGTCTTTCAGTGGATACATTGCAAACTTTTCGACTCCAGTATATGTTATTTCCTGGATATGGATATCTGCTCAGAAACTTTAGAACAATTTAATAGCTGTGATGGCATTACTAACCAAATCTATCTTCACTTCATTTCGCAACAATTTTCCAGTTGAAAAATCATTGATGCTGCTTTCAAAGACATGATAACGAGCAGTCACAGTACCATTTTGTGAGTGAATACGACAAGTGTCCATTGGAATAGGTTCGGTTTCAAAATAACCGAGAGTTGCTAATAACGAACACGCGCGATTAAAAACAACTGCGTGTAATCAAGGATAATCAACGCATGCAAAAACATTGCTGTGGAATTGCAGCGGAATCGAACGACTTCTTTAGTTAGCCCAATGAAGGGAGAATTTCGCCTCCAAAAGTTCTCAAATCCGTCTGGCGGCCGGCTTTCTTCGTGCGTTCGGATATGGAATAAGGATCGCAATTTTGCTGAGGGAATTTCGATTGAGGAGGCCATCGAGAGGAAGTATGCATTTTCAAAAATAACACTGTTGAAATTGATGTCGTTTGTTGGCAAGTGGTCGCTGTTGCAACTTTCAGAAGTTTATTTACTGTGCTCTGAGTTGTACTGCAGACCCTTACAACTCTTATAGTATGCAACTGACGCGAATGAAGGTAATGCTGTTCCCAGCCTCTTTTGTGGCTGTTTACCTTTTTCACGAAACTGCACACTATTCGTAATTACGGAATCATTTCGCAACACTTCCAAAGATGTTCATTAGACGCGAAAAAAGCTTTTGTTCAGTGGGGGTAGGGAAACTCATGGTACTTTAAGAGGTGATTTCCTCATTTTCATAGCTGATTGTGCATACCATCGACACTCAACAGCAGTTTCTTTAGATTTGTGATAAGTATTGCGCGATGACAATAACTGATACCAGTCTCCATAGCATTATCAATCCCTTTGTCTTTAGAAGGATGAGCAATCGGTTCATTATACAGTTCTCATTCCGAAGACCAAAAGCTTTCACTTATAAACTTTGTTTTTGTGAGTTGTGCAATCTTGCCTGCTTTCTGACAATTGAGAGCCATGTTCGGGAGGCTTCGCTGTCTGTTACTATTATTTCGGATATTTTTCTTTAAAGTTGTGAGAGGGTTTGACAAGTTCCTGGTTTCCTAATGGGTAGGTGAATAATTAATGCTGCAGCACCGTACTCGCGGCTGTTTTCGGTGTGCTAATAGCGAACTATAAGGAAGATGCTGCTAAGTGGGATTTAATCGCGAATAACTCGTCCATGCTTAGCTAGCAATTACTGCACAAATCAAAGGCATCACAGAGTCCTTGGGCACTCGATAGGAAGGAATCTATGGCGACGAACAGCTGCAATGCCATTTATTTGATATCTCTTCATAGTATTTTTCCCTGCGACTTTCAGCTTTCTTCAAAACGATTGAGGGCAAGTGGAAACTTTCAGCGATGCACTTGTGCTACTCACTTGTCATATGTTTCTTAGCATGTGCATTCACGCAACTTAATCACAATGCTCCTCTCATACACAAGCTTGAGAACTTTTGCAATCGAATTTGAAACGTTTGTTTAATTCAGATGCCCCTTTTTACTAACTTATTGCTGTGTTATGCATTGGAAGTTCTTCGAAGGCATCAAGAATGTGCTTCCCCTTTGTCTCATCTCGTCCATTGAATACAACCAAAATTTGAGCACCGCAAACACCATGTTGGGCGTACACGGCTGGCTGTGATTCCCTTGAAGGTGCTATACACTCAACTGTGGCTCGGACAAGCTGTTGCTACCGCCAGCTGCATGCCTAGTATATATAGCGGCTGAGGTCTCATCAAATGCCATACCGACCTTGCACGAAAAATCTTCGGGTGATTTGAAGATAGATTGGTCGATGGCTAAGGTGATATGAGGAAGAGTAGAGTCAAGCGTAGAGAATGTTATGTGCGTAAATCCGTCGTCACAATGCGTGTAATGCGTAAACATGGGGAGGGTTTCTAGGTGCACAAAAACTGCCACAGCATTTTGCTGTCTAAACGCTCGCATCTGCCGCTTAGATTGCCCGGGATCCGGAGGTGGGAGGAAACAAATGCCCATAACCAATGCCCATAAACAAATCTTCACACAAGATTGTCTAGCACTTGTAGCCACTAAATCATGAGGATACGTTAATCGGCGCTTACATGTGGCACAAGCGAGAGTTGATTTAAATGCGAAATTCTGCAGGGTCCCAGCGAGTAGTCTGATGAATAGAAGGCAGAATCCATTTTCTTGAACAGCAACTGAATTTTTCAAAGGTTAGTGCTCTTCAGAATGTGAGCTTGAACCACAGAATGCAAGACTCGTTACGTCAAATTCTTCGCGGGTACGCAAACGATAATAAAAGCAGCGCATGCGCGTCTTTGATGATGTTAATTTGGCACTTATAGCCACTCGTTTTCCTTTTCAAACAAAGGTTGCTTCTGATTTTGAAGCCATTTATCCGCTGCTCCTTTAGAGCACGGAAAAGTGAACAAGCGGCCATGTGGAACTAACAGCAGTGGTATGAGTGCATAGTATTTCTTAGCGGAAACAGAAAGGAGTTACGTGAAGCGGGCCGTATCTTGTCAACGAATTTTCGTTGAAACGGGAAACAAAACAGACGGAGCATTTCAGGATGAACTCATTCAAGAATTCACGTGGCGAAACCAATTTTTAAGAAAAAGCTTGTCAGAAATTTTCAAATTTTGTCAGGAAATCATTTCCTGAAGGACTGCAGGCGGTCATAAAGGGTTGGGCATGGATGCTGCTGTACTATTTTTGCATATTCAATTTTTGTATTGAAATTCGCTAGCTCTCTTTTCCAGTCCGATGAGAGAACACCACCATCTTTTGCTTGTCTCCACCTCTCACCGTTTCTGACTATTTCTGACTATCCAAATGCGCCTATAAAGATGCTCAGTAGTTTATGCTCAGAGACTACAATCTCACATGTGGGGCAAGCAAGCGCCGATTTATTGAATCCTTGTCTCGTGCGCCCCTCTGTCCTTGTTCCGTTGACCACAGATGACCATAAATATTGATGAATGTCGATACGGTATATTTCCCCACTTGTTTTCATTATTGGAGTGGGCATTCACCAATTTTCCAACATTTTTGTTCTCCAGGTAGAGAAATCGCATCAATCCCACTTCTCCTCCACTTCGGCCTTTTCTGGCTCTCAATCCACGGACCAGCTTGTCACGAAACGACCTTTTGCATTACACTCATCTGAGAAGCCGGTTTTTTAGGATACTGGCAAATAATGCAAATGCGCTCAATAATTCGTTCATACTCCGACTGACAGATTGATTCTTCACATCTGCTTCATGATCGTAGAAGAGTAATTGGTTGAGGCGATTTTGGCCGCTGCTGCCGAAAACTGGGCTGCAGGGTGCAAGAAAACTGAGCTGTGTGTCAGGAACTGGCCCACATCGCCATCGACGCATTTAAGCAAAAAATGCTTTCTTAAGCGGATAAAATTTAGCCATTAGGAGGGCAATAAATGGTAGGAAACGCAGAAGCTGTTTCGAGAGTCTGAAGGAAGTTGGTTGGAGAGGATCAAAATGGAGCGCTTTATTGAAGAGGAATTGATTTGCATCAGAGAAAGTAATTCACTACCATCACAAGAAGCGCTTCTCTTCGCACGCTGAAATCAAAAAGCTTGACAGCACCAAAAAGCAAGATCAAAAACGGAGACATGCAACCCAATCGACTTGCTTCACAGTGCTGATATTGCTTGTGCCCTTTGTGGTTGCTATTCGGCCTTAAGGTGTGGTGACGTGCAGCCGGCACCATCTATGGTTTCTGCCGAACATTAGTATTATTTCTTGTCCCACTGAGTGATCTTTCAGTTGTTCACAACTTTTTCATCGACCTCTCACTGCTATGAGTTTCAGTCCGGCGAGACGAAATTTCCACACTTGCTTCTGTTCGTGATTCCTATTAACAGAATGGAGTGAGGAAGGAATCTATCGTCATCGCGTCGATAACATCCTCAGATCGTTGCGCCTTTAAACTCGATCATCTGGTATTTTTGTTGTGAGCAGAATCTCTAATGCCCTATCAGTCACGACAGAGGCGTAGATGTCGTTGTGACCAGTGAGAAACATCGACATTTTACAAAGTTCGCACACACTCATAAATGTTTTTTCATCGAGTCATGTGCGTGACTGTAATATTAAGAGCGAACACTCAGGACGAGTTCTTGAAATGAATATTAAAAAGTCTCTGAATTTAGTCAGTGACAGCCGTAGTAGCAAATGGAATTGAAGGTAAGACACAGCTACTTTGGTCTAAAAATCCTCCGATTATACATTATATCAGTACCTTGTACATGTGCATTTCTTTAAGATATTTGCAGAGATAACTCAACCGAAACGAACTTGTCCATAGATATGCAATCACTTTTAACGAAACCTAGTGAAGAGTTATGCGATCCAGTATACACGAGAAATGCAACAGAATAATTATGGACCTATTTCAATGTTAGCGTTGACCTGTACACTTCAACGCTCGTTTATTCTGGAAAATGATGGTGAAAATAACCAGAATAAACGAGCGTCAGTGAAACATCATGAACGACATCACAAGTTGTGCTTCCAAATGAGCTTCGTGACATTATAAGCGATGATGTTACTGAATCATTAAACGAAACGTTTATCGCTTCAAACTGCCATTTTGAAATGCCGTCATCGATTGATAGTAAGCATACTCGAAGCAGCGCACTTCTTTTGAGATTAACATAAAAGGGTCTTGAGAATTTTCTCATATTTTACTGCAACTGGTATCATCCGAGGCTCAAGAAGGCATCAGATATCTTGGCTATGCAAACTTCACTTGAATCAGCTCTGCTAAGACACCAGACAAGATCTTATATCACAATGGAGAAATGTTTCATCGTATAACGAAAACGCCTGGCAAACGCTAACGATCAGATATTGATGTTCTTGAAGACATTTTCTGCTATGCCAAAAAATATGCAAACTTTTTCGACCTCTGCCTGAAGAATAACGTTTGCGCTGAATCACGACAAACGACTGTTACTGGGCTTACTGCTTTATTACTTTTATGAACGGCACTTCTTCACTTTCTCTTCGTTCCTCTGAGACAGAAAACGATCATTGCGTGGCAATGTGTTCAGTGATAAAGTGCTTCTTCCGCAGTGCCTTCCTGAGGTTGGCGTCGTTATTGTCACCGGCATGCAACCATCAAAGATGGCTAATAAATTTTGGACCATAAGCCACAAAGCGCCGTGCCCTTAAAACGCCTCTGCGGTGGGTTTCCAGGAACAGACCCCCTTGTGAGGGTTTCCGGGATTCTTGTCATCTGTGCGAGAGACCTTGGAAAAACGAGTGTTGTTTTCGCTAGCTCAACTCAATTCTCCATGAAATTGCAGGAACAAGGGCAAACTCTGCCAGGCACTATATTCGAACAATATACCATGGAAGGGAACGGAGCTGGAGGTGTAGGTAGAGAAGCAACAGTTTAATGCAGAAGAGGATAACCGAATATAATGGATGTAGTCAGACCACATAACGAAAAACGGTATAGCCTAGGCCTAGATAACTCGACGTGGATGTTATATTCGCCCAAATATCATCAAACAAAGTATCAGAGTTCGATGGATTTACAAAAAAACCGGAGAAGTTGAGCAAAGATCAGACCACGTAAAAACTGCGCTATTTTCTTCAATGAATCATTCAAGAGCGAAAACACCCTGGGAAGTGGAAACTGCAAATGTGATCGTCATCTACAAAGTTGTCGAAAGGAAAATGCTCCAAATCATTGGTCCTCGAAGTATCTCTTTCCGCACAACTTTGTGTGAGTGTAAACCACGCTTTCATCCCCACTCATCTTCTCAAAAACCTTCCAATATGGGCTGATTTAATCAAAACCATGATGAAATGAATCTCTCAAAGGAAAAACTCGTTAAGCCTAATAGTATGAATACTTGCAGCACAAGCAAGCCATACATAGTCCCTCAGCTCATACAAAACATGCAACGAATGAATAAAAGCGTCTTCAGCTAAGTAAGAGATTATTTGACAAGACACGAAAGGAAAACCTATAAAAGCCATATATTAAGCTAAAGAAAAGCCATCGCTGTTGCGACCCAACAAGGTGCCATCCTATTCTCCCTCCTTCCGCTGGTCTTTCTGATTTTCAGCCGTTGCCTAGGGAAGTAGTTTTGTGCGTAGGCAATGTGCAACTTATTTTGAAAAGCGATTTGGAAGCAGTAAAATAAAATTTTTTTGGTCATTATTCGCGAAACAGCTGTTGGCAGAAATATTCCCGAACCACTGCTGCCAACTTACTATGTTTCCTTGAATCATTGTAATTACACTATGCAGTAATATAATTTGAGCAGTTTGAACGACCGTGAGTTCTATCTTATGCTATTCGTTTCTGCTTGCAACCCTTAACAAAATTTGAGCTTCATGAGTATCCTGCACCTCTTCACCCGGTGCTGAACAGTTGCGCCTTACTTATTTGAGAACATTTTGATACATGACACACTTTATATGTCATCGATAAACCGAAATGTTTTCATTAGCAACCACTTTTTGAAATCCCTTCTAGGATCCACGCTAAGCCATGCAAGTCAATATGTCTCGCATAAGCACGCCTTTTGGGCTTCAACTGCAACTTCGGCATAAACAAGTAGCGAAGATGCGCCAAGGCCACAGCTTTTCAAAAAGCGCTTCTACAGTAGCCTTATGTAAAAACGATAAAGGGCAATAACTTGAGCACGGTGAAAGCAGACCATAATGGAATCTGGCGTTTTCCACCCTGCAATCCTCGGTGCTCCGCTACAGGAGCCACCCCTCCCCAGAACTCTCTGTGGAGGTGAAGGATTTTCAGAGATCGAGGTTCCCCGCAAGAGTGATAGGCTGTTCTGCCCTCGCGAGGATGTGGTGCATGACGTCGCATAAGGTAGTATCTCCGCGAGGCTTCCTTCTACGAGCAAATATCTATTTGATTCAGTGCTATTCATTTTAACTGACATTTCTGTAAAAATTCTTAGCACGTAGCAAGAAGCATGTACTGAGGCGGACAGACACCGGAATAGGTGAGTTTCAGCACTGCACTTAGAACCACCTGAAGCGGTTCAAATTCTGGTCGAACCTGTTCCTTCCCCTAATCAGTGCACGTCTTCGAAGCATTTTGCTGTTCGTTATCTTTGACCTACATTTATTACTCGCCAAAGCTTAAAACTCACCATTTAACAGCGAATATCATTTCTTATATTGCAGAATCAAATTTAACTGTACAGCTGCTTATAGGCTAATAAAACAACGATGTGCAAGCCATGCGCTTTGATGTTAACTTATCTTTAAGACAAATGCAGTGAGCACTGCAAATTTGGTGTCTTCATGCTTCTTTTTCTTCGTTCCTTTTAAAATTCGCAATGCTTTATTGCATGTTCAATCCTTTCATTGCAATTCGCCTATTGCAGTTTCCTATTTCAGTGGCTATGAGATCCTATCAGCTGAATAGTGCAGAATATAGCGAGAGTAGTACACAAGTCTGATGAACCAAAATAATCAACTGCATCATTGAAACTGAAGCGCTTCAGCCACAACGCTGCAGTTCACCGCGATAAGTTTTGCTCAGAATTTTATGCTTCACTGCTTTTCCAATCAACTTCCTATTCGCAGGATGGAGTAGCGCTTTGTCGGGTTCATATTGATGGGCAACTGACAGCGCATGCAGGATGTACTTCTCCACTTTTACGGGCTCTCAAAAGATCTTTAGTGGACTGCGATTGATGTGCTATATAGCAGCACTTTCAACTATATTTGCTACTTGGGCAAAAGTAGTATTCTGAGCCCNATAAGGTAGTATCTCCGCGAGGCTTCCTTCTACGAGCAAATATCTATTTGATTCAGTGCTATTCATTTTAACTGACATTTCTGTAAAAATTCTTAGCACGTAGCAAGAAGCATGTACTGAGGCGGACAGACACCGGAATAGGTGAGTTTCAGCACTGCACTTAGAACCACCTGAAGCGGTTCAAATTCTGGTCGAACCTGTTCCTTCCCCTAATCAGTGCACGTCTTCGAAGCATTTTGCTGTTCGTTATCTTTGACCTACATTTATTACTCGCCAAAGCTTAAAACTCACCATTTAACAGCGAATATCATTTCTTATATTGCAGAATCAAATTTAACTGTACAGCTGCTTATAGGCTAATAAAACAACGATGTGCAAGCCATGCGCTTTGATGTTAACTTATCTTTAAGACAAATGCAGTGAGCACTGCAAATTTGGTGTCTTCATGCTTCTTTTTCTTCGTTCCTTTTAAAATTCGCAATGCTTTATTGCATGTTCAATCCTTTCATTGCAATTCGCCTATTGCAGTTTCCTATTTCAGTGGCTATGAGATCCTATCAGCTGAATAGTGCAGAATATAGCGAGAGTAGTACACAAGTCTGATGAACCAAAATAATCAACTGCATCATTGAAACTGAAGCGCTTCAGCCACAACGCTGCAGTTCACCGCGATAAGTTTTGCTCAGAATTTTATGCTTCACTGCTTTTCCAATCAACTTCCTATTCGCAGGATGGAGTAGCGCTTTGTCGGGTTCATATTGATGGGCAACTGACAGCGCATGCAGGATGTACTTCTCCACTTTTACGGGCTCTCAAAAGATCTTTAGTGGACTGCGATTGATGTGCTATATAGCAGCACTTTCAACTATATTTGCTACTTGGGCAAAAGTAGTATTCTGAGCCCAGTGAACCTCGAGATGACTGTTAGTGATCAATCATAGCTTATTTGTGTATCCTATCCTGTCAAGGAGTGAGCATTTTTTCGGGAAGGCTCGAAAGTAGTGTGATGCATGCATGCGTAGAGCGGTGTCAACACATGGAACGATTTGGCAGGATGTAGACCAGAAAGAAGATGACAAGTTGCATCCCTCGGATGCCCTGGCAGGGGACCGAAGTGACATAACAACGACAAACATTCAGTGATTGAAGATTTGGCACACAGCAGCGCCATTTAGTCCTTGAGCACACTGAACAATGATGGCGATCCGAAAGAAGGGGGCAAAGAAATCAAGAACCTTCATCTGCTTGGAGGACGAAAAATATTTCCCGAGAGTGCCTCTGTAGAAGACAGCTGACGTCTGCCATAAAGCGCTTATAAGACTCGTCCCGGAGCGTGCAGAATCTGAACTTTGGCATTGCCATGACAATTCCATTCTACGCCCCATTCACACGGATGGCTTCTTTGAGTGAAATGTGAATGGGTCATCGAGTTTAAATTCTACGGCATTATTTCGGAGCTCCGTTCAGGTGTGCGTCAGTAACCTCTCTCACTGCGTTGTTTTTCTATTATTTCTATGAACCTCAAACGTTCTTCAGATTCCTGCATGAGTTTGGTTGATATGAGCATGAGAGCACCCAAACATCATATGCGAAC
>JAARMF010000439.1:0-34038 GCA_022844705.1 Toxascaris leonina | reverse complement strand
AAAATCTTTCTCTTCATAGAGCAAAACCGTCCAACTAAGGACCTAATTATCTAAACTTCGTCACACCTAACAGAGAACTGAGGAACTTCAGCAAGTGTCGTTGGGTGCGTCGACATCGAACGGAATCGTGCTCTGCATGTGAAGACTTTTGAGGTAGTTCGTTAAAAGGCAAACACCGACATCAGATTCACGCATAATACTGGGAATGCTTATTAAGAACCATTAGTGGATTCGAGGATGACGTCGAACAGCATCCCGTCCTTATCATTTATCGTCCCGGCAGCAACACGCGCTTCTTTCCTAAAGATAAAGAGCTCTTTACCAGTCAGCCTCAACCGTGTCGGCGAAATTTAAGCGCTCTACCGAAATCACCACCATTTTCTCAGCCTCCTTCCGTAGCAGTGACGACTGTACGTTCACATTACTCCACATCACGGCGGCTTTGTGACGAAACAAATTGAAATAAAGTGATATGTTTGGAGCGTTAAAGCACAACTGCAATCTCAACAAGCATATTGCACTGTAGAATGGCAATGAAGCAGAAGTAGTAGTCAGTGGAAATTACGGGATGGCGTGTAGAGGTGACTTGAGATAGAGAAGAGGAGAGCAATTTGTGATGAAGACAACATCATAGGCATGAAATTGTTATGCGGCACATCGCGTTCAGAAGATTTATGAATTTTCTTCCACTTTACAATGGGAACATGAAATGGCTAGCTGAGTATCGTGTTTGGCGTTTTGGAGCGTAAAAAGCGCATTTAAATGAAGCTGCGAACACATTTCAAAATCTTTTCTCAGCGACGATGCACTTCCTTTCCAAACCAAGTGGTACGGATCGCGCGGTCTCCTCGCTCCTTTCTCCTTGCATTTTCTGCGAATATAATCCAGTCTTATAAATTCGATTTTCCCAGCACCTAGCTGAAACCACCATTTATTCAGAAATGCCCCGTCGGACCTCGAATGAGTTTTTGGAGGTGGTTGTGCCTAGGAATAACATTCTTTGAAGCACACACAATGCATCACGTCGAGCTGATTGCTGGGTCAGTCGCTCACCGTTTAATGCTTATCGATAGTCTCATTCATTCCGCATCCTTCTCTTCGCTGAATTCTTTCTTCACAGTTCATCACGATTGCATGCAATTCGTAGCATGGTTAATCGATTAGATTACTCACTGCTTCAGGATAACGATTACAACCCTCATGAGATGAACCAGTGTTCAGCTGCCGGCATGCGAATGTATCAATGTTGGACTCAAATGCTCGAAACGTCCTAAAATTGTGTGGAACGTCTAATGGATCGCAAGCATTGAACACCACATTCGTCGGTAATACTGTTGCCATCACTCTACTCATTTGCCAACGCGAACCACATTTTTATGAAACCGAAATGAGCTGCTGCAGAATTCTTATAACAATGTGCCGATATCCTGATGGCGTTTAGTGCAGCTCGTATGTTTTGAGAGAGTATTCGTTTAAGCGGCTTATTTCAAAGATGTCTCCCACCTTGATAATGCCATTGATGCATGATGCGAACAGTTCTGTTGGAAACAGAGAATTTTACGTCATCTCTCCTCAGAATAAGTCGCTTTCCGCGATTTCAAGACTTTCAGGGCTAGTTTCAACATTCACGGTTTGCTTTTTCACTTCCACTCGTCGCCGAAGCTGTTTTCTTCGTGGCTGTGACGAACTGCTTCACCTTCTTTGCGGCCTTCTCAGCCACAAGAATGCGGAATTATCAATAGGTCAATTTGGATACCACAGAATCCTTATGGTCAGCTATTTGCATTTATGCTTCCCAAAAGCAACCACGCTAACGGAAAGCAGCACTTGCAGAGTGATAATTTTACATGCCGAATTGGACGAGCAAGGTCACATCACTCTGGTCTCCAAATCACATTTCTTGCAAAGGACATTTCTGTAGCTCCCGTAAGCAAATTATTTTTCAGAAAACGATACTCGTAGTTGGAGTTGAAGTTCGCCAACACCTGTAACGAATTGTCATCAGATAAGAAATATTATACTAACAAGTCCACACGCTCCATTTCAGAGTAGCTGAGATATTTCTCGCATACATATGCTGTTTAAAGTATTCTAATTTTTTGTGTCGTTGCAGCAACGCACTAGGAACTAAATAACTCGCGTAGCACGTCAACACTGGCTTTTAGCACGCGTCTCAGAGGTATTATCACTACAGTAGGCAATGCAGGCCGTTCATTGATAAAACTGCTATTTCTTGCTTATTTGAAGCCACCTGCTAGTGCTCTTCAATGTGACTTTCTATGCAAAATGAAGTCATTTGCATTTAACAACCGCATGCGTAATCTTTGCAGCACATAGTTGCTCTATGTCCGTTTAGAACATCAAAACTCTCATCAATAAAGCGTTTGTCTGAGCCAATATTCTCCTATAATATATATCGGTGTTGCTCTAAAATCTCTTTGCGGTGCTATAATGACATAAACATTATCCGATGATGCTTGCTGACCAAAAAGCTTCTGATTCGTGATTAGTCGAACAATGGCAGGAAATACAGGGACATGCTTAATTGATAGCTGTACTGCAATGGAGAATAATTGACTGGAAAAGATAGGGAGAGAGTGATATAAAGAGAGGAAAGAATTCCTTCTTGACTGTAGCGTCGGAAGATATACTTTTCTTGCAGTTTGGGAGAATAAGGGCCGCGACTTCTTAATGGAGCATCTTTTCGTTGAAATAAATTGCCTGACAGTATTATGCATGGTTCAGTCGAATTGTGATATTAATAAATAACTCGCATCTTCTTCCGAGAAGAAAGTGCGTATTTACAGAATTCTCATTTGTTGACAAGCACAGACGCTAATAAACTACGCGAGTGAAACATTCATAAATGAATGCCCTCCACCCTTGACATGAGACCCTCCTTAGCTCGCTCGCTAGATTTGTCAGCATTGATTGCAATGGTGTTAAGGACAAACTGCTATTGAGAACCGATCGCAAACTTCTCAAAATGAGCTAGTGAGTGCACTTCGACAACGAACTTTTGGGCTTCCATCGTCCATAAGGCACTTACTCTCAGCGGCTTCAGAACAGAGAAATGAAGGGCGAAAATTCCCGCCCTCCTCTCCAGTACTGGGCAGTCGCATGAATCAATTGCCACCTTGACTGGATCGAAAGGTCTTATTGATCGATGTTGGGTTGTTCGTGAGACGTAGTTGAATCCATCGGACTACATTAGTCGAACAATGGCAGGAAATACAGGGACATGCTTAATTGATAGTTTCTTTTTGTTCCAAGATGTTTTCTTTATATCATCCGCTCTTCATTTTAACTCGCTTCTCCACGACAACGCAATGCTTTATAGGCGTGAGCCGTACTACCATCTCAATCGTTGCTTTGAAGTCAAGAAAACATAGTACATCGTATGAAGCTGCTTCTTGGCTGCGTTTTTGCGGTACTGTTTCGAACTTGTGCATGCTTTTCGCAGTGACGCAGCCTCTTGGTAAAAGAAAGCGAGGTTTCCAGCACTCAGTTGGTTGTTCATTTTTGCAGCCACTCGCCGTCTTCAAATGTCATTAGGCCAATGAATACAGAGCGTAGAAGTGAAAGACGGAAAAATTTCTGGGCATCCTTTCACAGTGCTCCGCTCGAATGCATGGCTCATGTTCAGTTCGTTGAGTGGTCGGGATTTCATTTCGTCCTCCACATGGCGTTTCAAATATTGCTGTTGTAATTCACTCATATCTTGTACCTAAACAAGTCAAATTATAATCGGGAGTACACAGAGTAACATAGCTCTAAACAAACGTTTAAACGGCCTTGAAGTTAAGCAGGCACCTACGCTTGAAATTTCAAGCCTCGCTTTTTGCACTTGCAACTGAATTTCAGCTCGTGGTTCTTGGTTATTTCTGCGCTGCATGAAACGCGAGAGAAATAACCGATTTTGTCAAGCCTCGTCTGAGATGTGGGAGGTGATCTCTTTGGGAAGTTTGATGCGAAGATTCTATTATAATGCTGCGACACTTTTACTCTCGTAATCTGAAGGCGTTCCATCGTAGGGTGTGCCTAAGGATCTCTGTCCATTTTTGAGACCTTTTCTATCGCTCTTTTCAAAGTTCATGACCACTCATTCGAAAGTGCAACCCAACAATTTCGCGAAATGGACAGGAGTTTTCGCTTCATTCAACTGTGCTTCGTTGAATTCCAGTGTAAATCATACAGCTTTTCAATTTCGTACTTCTGTATAGCAAGTGATATTGCACATGGTGAGCAGTCGTCGATGGTGATAATTCTACGTATATTGCAGAATGGAAAGAAGAAAGAAGAGAGGGCATTTGGATGACTGTGCAATTCTTAACGGGTTTGGTCGTTAGCATCTGAAGCGGTTCACAAACATCGTAAAAAGAGCCATGTTGCATGCATGCATGTTGAATTGAATGTTTGTGTAGATGGTGGCGTCGCTTCATCAGAAAAGTTATGATGCATAAAATTTACACTGTTGAATATGTTAGCTCAGCCTGGTTTTTGTTCTCAATAATCAGTGTTTGATACAGGCGTTTGCATGATTGATTTTGGTGCGTCTGACTGATATAAAACACGGTGATGATTCTTAGAGGAAATGCGGTCGCAAATATTATTTGAACAAATTTACTTCGCTGTCTTATGATCGTTTGATTTCCCAAATCATCTAGCAGTTTGCGTCTGCCCACTAGAAAAATAGTGTAAAGGCGATGAGTGATGGCTATCCTGTTCCGATCAAATTCAATTTAGCGGCATCATATTCAGCGCATCATTTGTGGTGTTCCTGGAAGTATGGTGCTCCTATCTCCAACTCTGACCAATCTAATTTCAGACGAAAATTGCTGGAATATGTTGCACATTGTCCCACTGGCCAGTGAAAAAAGAGTAAATTATAGTAGTAAATTAGTTCTCAATAGAATATGGCGTGGAAATGGGACAGCTGATCAAGAAAACAAATGGCAAACGAGGCTCTTGCAGCACTTTTTTGGACAACTGTAGGGGAACGCTCTGCTTTGGCCATTGCTCCGATTGATTAGCTGGCTATGTCGAGAAATAATTCTCTAAATGCCTCGTATCAACTTGGCCAAAGAGAACTGTCATCATTTATTTGTGTTTGAGACTGTTTGAGACTGTTTGAGACTGAGCATCTTTCAAAGAGACTGTCGCAGACAGAGTGTTGTGAAAAGAAGGAGATCCTTGTTCATTCGAAGGCGAAAGGTAGAAGGGAGCAAAGTGCTTCCTTAACTTTATAGAATTCCACTCCGAAGGTGGTAGCCACTTCAGACCGCGAGAGGCTACTTAAGCTCTCTGTATCAAGCGTGAGACAGATAAGAAGCCTCGATCGTCCGGTCAAGGTAGATGCAAATTTTCCGAGATGTACCTCATTCTTCGTTGTCTTTGAGTGCACCATATACTATCTGCTCTCTCTTGATGCTGGGCAGCGGTACTAGAAAGCGATTCACGACGCCGCGTTGAAACCTCATCAAGGATCGATCCTTACGTGTTCTCACGTCACCTTGATTGCCAACAATAATTTACGCGTGTGCATGCTCGCTTGCCAATTTCATTGGGTGAAAGTGAACGCTAGGGATCAAAATTAGCAGAGGTAATTTGCGCTACTGCTCTATCAAAGAATATAAACTAAACATATTTTAAGGCTTATCAGACGAAAAAGGCATTCTTATCAGCTGTCGTGCACGTCAGCATCCAAAAGGGCTTCGTGAACTTGAAAATTGCTTCAGCTTGACTTGAGCCTTTTCCATCTGCAGCTGGAGATTAGACGAAGTTCTTGGTACATCCACGTGAGATTAGCAGTTGACTAAACAGAAAAGAATATGACAAGGGATGCTTGCTTACTTGCTGCTGAGCTTTTAGCAACTGTTGGATTGATAGATGGAACTAGAAGGTGTTATATAAGAATGCAACCAGTCTTCCTGATGTGAATACGCTTGATGTTTTGGAAACCTTCGTAGGTCCTATAAAAATTCGATGAAGGCGCTATATACAAAACTAGATGCCGCTGTTCGTCCATATATGTGCCACCTATTTGGATGTTTGACTGACGTTCACACGGTCGTCAATTCCACTCAAATGCACTGCTGTAAAATGAATCCCCCAACGTGATGGCAGCTTATCAAAAGGCCTCTTTAAACATCAAATGTTCTGAACAATTAGTGCACTGAAAGAGGTAACACTCGTAAATGATGTGGTACTGAGGTTGTCCGTTGATTTGCCATGAGGTGCTCGTTGCTCATACATGTTTGATTTTGCATCTTAGCGGAAGAGATTTAGGTACAAAGCATAACTTCCAATACGTCGAGCTGAATGTGAGCATAGCTGGACCTGAGTCACTTTTGCCACTGGTCGTTTCGGCCAAGAAGTGGCCACCCGAACAATTTGCGCTGCAGGAGACGGTTTGCATTTATAAGTATTCAGCATAGGTGTGGGCATAGCAGCCGTTTTTTATTTTTTTTGCGGCATCGGAGTCTGATGTGTGTCTCAGATGGAGTCGTTTAAGCGCAGAAGTCATGGAAAAACGACCCATGCAGATTGGCCGAGGGTGGAAGTAACCATTCATTTTTTCCTGTTTTAATGTTTCGGTACAAATGCACGTCATAGACAGCTTCTTAACGTTTGTGATTGGTGTCCTGAAGGATTCTCAGATTCTTTAGATTAACCATCAGCTGGTAACCGCTAGGAGAGTGCATCGACGACAAACACTTCTCAGAAATTTAAAAGCTGCGGAATCGCGCTTTGATGGACAGGCTGAATGACCTTTTGTTGCAGATAAAGGGGCTTGTTTATGGGAGACTCCTTAAGAGAACGATGCGCGTTCGTTGAACATGCTGACCATCAGTTTTTGTGCTGAGTCCTGTCTCCGCTCTCCGAATTTCATTGAGGTTCGCTGAGCGTAAACATATTTTCTTTCCATGCAATATTATTGCACTTTTCAAGGGATGCACTCGGAGCAGTTGTTTAAAGCGATGCCTATAGTAGTAGTATGCGGGCATGCATACACATTTCTTTCCACTTAAGTTGCATTCATCACATGCTGTTCTGTGAAAAAGCAATGAGACGCTTACCAAGCAGCTTCACAAGAATAATCAAAAAGACGAAGGGCTCCTTCTATATCGCAGCACTAGATCACATAGGGAGTGGCGTGGAGCATTGCTCGGCGAGAATAATTTAAAGGCCGGTTCAACACAAGCACTAATGAGCAGTATTCTGTTGCTGCTGATGACGCTGTTTGCTGATGGCTGAAACAGCATATAAAATCAACTGAAATCACTGGATCATCTAGAGTGTCGAATCTATTGCTGTTATTTATTGTTTGGGCTTTTCAGCCTCTTTGCGTTGTATTTTGTATTGAAAGCTCTAGATTTGTACCACTAAGCTCTAGATTTGCATTATTTGGGGTGTTTAGGATTCATAACGATTGTCACGCTGTTTTACTGCAATCGGAGCACCCATTGATCACTTGAAGCATTCATTGATTGTGAGGCTACAGGCCTTTTAAACGAGAGAATATCATTTCGTTTTGAGTACCACAATTGCGTTTGATCAGCTGAAGGATATATCTGTGAGAGTTTTTATTGCGCGAACAATGGACAGCTCAACTTTCTTATCAAAAACAAAAGAATACTTGGTACTGTTTCTCTGTGATCTTTTTATTTTTGCATCCTTCGGGCGCTATCCTCCTTTCCATATCCTTTCACTCTCGCCCGATGTTCGAATCGGTTGCATTTATCTTGAGAACCTTCTAGCATCTCTTTCGATAATCGTGCTACTCAACATTATAGCCTTTAGGGTTTTCATGAATGCTGGATCATTCGCAAGTGTGTTACATAATTTGTCAGCTTTCCAATATTTGCTCATTTCATAAATCTTAGTCTCGTCTGCTTTTCCTTCGTAGTTTGCTGTGAAATTTCCTCCAACTATTTTCACGTCACTTCGCGAACCGACTAAACAAAATCTCGCATTTAGAGTTGTTGCACCAAAGAAATGAACGGAATGTGCCCATGCAATGAGAATTCGACGAGTGTAAATAGCAGTCACTAAAACGATCTCAGGAAAGAGAGAGTTCTGACTGTCCGGTGTTTATACTGAATATAAAATGGAGTCGTTGTTTAAATGATAGGAGCGAATGAAGATCATGGTTAGTTATGGTCGGCGCTCTCATGAGGTTAATATCACGGGAACGTTTCGTACATTGTCACGTATGCTCGCAGCTGATTATTGCAAAGAAAATCACATTCATGTGGACTTCATAGAATGGAGGTGTGAACTCTGCAGATGCAACCAATTAATGCATCATGAAATCTCTAATGAACAGAAATTTTAGAATAACATGATACCGTTGCGGCAGTTTTCTCAAACATCTCATATGCGAGACACAGTTATCAATGTTTCATCAGTCCCCACTCTGAATATGTGGTCAGAGAGCACAGTTATGAGAGTTAAAACGCTGAATCTCATAATGAAAAGCTTTAAAGATTAATCTTGTTGTTAGCGCAGTAAAAACCTCTCCTATTCATCTGAAATTATTGTGTTTCGTGATAGCAAATAGGAAATTCCCAATTATTCTTATGTATGTCGGTGAAAGATACTGAAGTTATCCACACAATCGGCCGATCCTTGAGATACGAACTGTAGCATCACGCTTCCGTCCAGCAGTTACTTTCCCTGCTTGCTACCAAATGCTGTTCACACCCAATGAGACTATCAGAGACAATTAAGCGATCTTTGCTCATTCAGTGTTCCTAACAAAGGTTTTTGCAGGTGTTTATTTCATAGATTTTCCACTCTGTTCTAATTCCTCAATCATCTGATTTTTCAATTCGCATCGTCAAGTTTGCTTTCGAAATGAAATGCTTAGGATCATTGAGCATTAAAGAGACACGGTTTGACATAAACAAAGATTGTTTCCATACTGAGGTAATCCTGATGGAAACGCAAGCGCAGTCTTTGAGCTATTCCAACAAGCTCACCCACGACCCTTCAGTGCGGAAGGCGAGCCTTTTTTAGCTTAACGGACAGAGTCAATCAAGAAAAAGTGCGAAGCAGAAAAAAGCAGAGCTGCTACTATCCGATAAAGCTGAAATCTATGAAGACACTTGCATCCTTTCTAGAATGCCATCTGAAAGTGTTTATGAAGCGTTGCTTATGACCTTTGGTTTCCTTCATTGCTCCAGCTCCTGCACGTTATAGGTGGCAATACGTTCAAATTAAACACGTGTTTTGCAAGCGCCTTTCTTGGGTGTGATTCTTTGTGCTGCCAGAAGATGCATTCCCTTTACGGATTGTTGCAAAAGCAAAAACGTTGCTATGGTAACAAATCGATTAAACTTCAGTCGCTTTTTACTGAGTGAAATTTGGTGTTGAGACTTTTCGATTTCCTCGCTCACAATCGAAATTCGGTTTCTACCGAGTGCTTCCAGCTGTTTACCTGCCGAGAGAAATTCAGATCGTTTAGCAACACTAAGTTATTGCAAATCAAATTATTAAGCCATAGGCAGGCAATAGAAATCTTCATAAGCTTCTGCAGATTTGCTTTACCAAAGCGCGTTGTGACGGCGCCCAACCTACGCGCTCGTTGTATGTCTGTTTATCTAGCCATGCAGCAGTTTCATCAATTCGGGAAGCACTGAAGCTCAACTGACTGAATTTCGAATAAACAGTGCGTGCCACCAGCAAGCAGTGATGATGGGATCTAATGCCTCCATGTTTTAACTGGCGAGACCGTTTGTATAAATCTGCTAAAAACATTTTTTTTTTTTGTTTCCGAACCGATGTGAAACCACGCACGCTCGATGCAAGTAATGTGCAAATTTTGCTTGCAATCATTTCTAAATTGTTTCAAAGTTAATGGATGAGCGTGGAGTATGGCATCGATGTCGAGTAAAGACTTTCCAATTTCATGATAGTGTGGTACATCTCATTCTGCGCCATCCTGTTTGTAGCTTTCGACTCTCACTGCGGCAGTTGGAAAGATATTTTCTGAAGTGGAGTGGATGCAAAACTAAATCATCTATTGCGCCTCCACATTCGTCACATTATAATGCATGTAAAGGTTCATTTCAGGTGGATATTAGTAAGTGACTGAAAACATCCGTCGATGTATTGTTAAATGCGCGTTTTCCAGTGCAATCCGAATTTAACAAGCTGATTGTACAGTCTGCTTAAAGAAAATTGACTGGAATAAAGTTAAAGTGTTTTTTCTAGCAGGAGCAATGGCTTAAGACTTGTTCATTGGGATCAACATGTTACATCAGAATGAAACTGGTTTCATGATCACTGAGCACTTCTATAATTTTATTTATCAAATCTTCTAGACTGTCCACTTCAAACTTCTCAAAAAATGCACAGGCGAAATGAATGTGATTTGATCCTAGTACATTGTGAAATGACTTAAATATGCATCAAATAAGCCTTGCCTCGCCTCGAACGAGATGCTCTGAAAGTACATAACATCACGTCAGTTGGTCTAAATTCACTTCCGTTGACATGATGCGTTCGCGTGCGTCTTTGTCAGCATTTCAGTTTTTAACAGTTTAGACCCGGAAAGCGTTGAAGCTGGAGTTGCGAAATTGGATGGGTCAAGTGCACGCTGCAGTTGGCCGGAAGAGGAGAGCTGGATCTGCGCGGCTTCTGGAAATTTCCCAGCCACGCGCCGAGCCTGGACTCATCCTTGAAATCCCCATCTCGCCCTCAACCAAAGAAACGCCTCGAATTTTCGTCAAGCGTCATATGTTTTTGACTCGTATTAGGTAAAGCCACATTCCAAAAAAACTAGCCCCCGCATTTAGTCCTCGAAAGAAGCTCATTCTCACACGTCGTTGCAATTTGCACAGGAACTGGAAGGAGGGATTTGATTGCTCCCGTCAGTCAAGAAGAAAGGTCGCAACATAGCAAGGTGCAATTTCATTGCAGAAGGTGCAAAGATTAGAATGTCATATCCCCAAAGCTATAAATACTAAACTCTTATTACTTTATGAGCAGTTCAAGTTTATAATCACTTCCAGTTAGTGCCTAAATCCTTCAGCACATCAAGCCTGAATCCTCCACAATCAACTTGAGACATTCTACGACATTTCTTAGCTGTCTTAGGAGCACTGGGCATAGAAGGTAACGACACGTCATTGCATCGCTGCTTCATCACCCCCGTGAATACAAGTAAAACTGCCTGGCGCTCTTTTGAGCAGCGTGTGACGTATCAAATGCCTTATGACTGCCACTGAAAGTGAAGAGGCGATCTCCATAGTCTGGCGTTAGAGACCTTCGCGCTCGGTTGCTCAACTTCACTTTCAAACTTTCCGATTACCATGAAGTTCGTGGAACAGAGCTTGAATCAGGTCGCTCCAGTTCCCGGTCTTCAATGGGAACAGTCACGACGCACTGAAACTCAGGATTCTGAGTCTTGGTCCACCTAATGCTTCTTTGTTTTTTTAGTGTCTTAAGGATGCAACAGAGTTCTGAAGTTCTGGGTCATCAAGGCATCTCGAAATAAGCCTTTGTGATATATTGAAACGCTTCGAGTTGGGAGAAGCCAACGATTCAGAGAAAAGGCTACCAAGAGTTATCACCATCTTGGTTTAGGTTTGCCGATGCAGCTTTCTTCATTTTCTTTAAATTCGATCATCGAATTTTTGGAGAATTATGGATATTTAGGTAGGCCAGATAATAGTGGTGAATTTCACGCGGATCGAGTTCATACTTTAAAACGATTGGATCGCTAAAAGCAGTTCTTTTTTTGTTCGGGCAGTCGCAGTGAAACTCTGAAAACGTTGTGAGTCGTGTATAACATATATGCGATCCATACTGCTGAGGTGAACAAAATGAAAAAGCTCATTATCGTTCCTGTTCCTTCGGCACTCCACTCCGCTTGCCTTCTTCTTTCGATATCTTCGGACAGAAGTGTATACCTCTAATGGCATATTCCATCGCGCTGAGAAAACTTCCATACTTACGCCATCTTTAATTACTCAGAATTTCTACTTCAGGCTCATCCTGATCAAACAGGTTGCAACCTTTTTCAATGAGGAACACGATAAAAGTTCCATTCTTCGGTGAACCTCCCTGTACCATTGGAGTCACCCACTGAGTGCAGGTTCATGACTGGTCGATCAGCTGTCCTCTTGACAAGTTGCTCGTTTTATTGTGCTGTCACAGGTCACTTCCCTGAAGCTCGAGCTAGACGAACAAAACGTTGATCATTTGAAGTGGGCAATCGTGGACTAGATGCGCTCAACAGTCGCAACACACATCGGCTGTGATATTTGCTTGTAAGCAGACACGATTTCGAGAAAGTGTAGTCACTCGACGTATATGCTAATTAAAATGGGCGCAGGCTTATATAGAGGATGGCAATGGTGCAAATGGTGCAGATATTTTGTGAGTTGCACACAACTTGCAAATTCTGGTCTTCCTATGACGTTGCTTCCTTTTAGCTTGCAATCACTCTGCATCCTACTCTATTTTGCATTGTATCGTCACTATAAGCGGGTGATCACAAGCAGTGCTACTATTGCTGCTAGTGATGCTTATCACAAGAAGTAGCGATAAATTAATACATTATCTCCTCACTCATCGGCTGTGTCCCTTTCTGTCTCATTTGCCTCTCGAATACGATACAATTCTCAAAACTTATGCGTGAAATGTGCGCATTCATAAATAACCGAGGAAAAAGATTCTTCCTTCATTAACTGCATGATGAAGTAAAACCTAAACACTATTTTCGAATAAGAGGACTTTGACTCGTCGCCAAGCATTCAACGCCCGAACAACGTGAATTAGCTGCAGCGGTAGAGGACTGTGCACGATTTTGATGGGTAGTCTGTTGTGCAGAAACACGCGTTGCATGTATCTAAAACTCAGTGTTCATTTCTCTTGATATTGTCTGCTGAAAATATACATAACCACAATTGAGATGAAACCGTAGAAGCAAAATCGTTGAGCACTGGACTTGAAGTCCATTGCGAGTGTCGATTACGAGTGGCTCCAATTAGGACGTGAGGTCTAAGTGATGACCATCTTTTTCTCCATGTCGAAGCCAGCTGTAGATGGCCCTCCCAATAAATCGAAATGCGATTCTACCACATGGATTTTGCGTCGCATTTTGGACGTTAGGGGACCATAATGCACGCCATCGAATGAGTACATCTCAGAAACCGTTGAAGCTACAGCTGCGGACTCCGCGCACCGTACCAACGCTCTAGCTGTTTCGTTCGATCCCTGAATGTTAATGAGAGCTTGTTGTACATCTTGGCAGTCAAAAATGCATAGTGTGGCAATGTTTCTTGCTTCGTCGCCCCCTCATACTGCGTTTTCGATATCGTGAAACTTTTTTACTCACGACCTCTTCACATTTGCAGCATCTCGATCGTCATCAACTTCTGAGAATGATGAGGCAGTATAGTTATTCCTAGCCTGGGGTTTTTAAATAGATTCTCCGACATGACCATTTTCAGTCTCCAATCTTGCACCTAAAACATCAGCAGTTATCTGTTAAAAGAATCATTCAGAACTTCCCCACAAGTTCAAATGACCGCCAAAAGTTGCCCGTTGAAATACTGAAGGTCTGGCTCAACTCAGAATGGAAATCTCGACTTTAATGTAGCTATGTGTTGGGCCAGTTGGGCTTTATGGAATACCCGCGTGCGCATTCATGGCCAAGGTCCTTCACTTCTATATCAAAATCTCTTACCGAATTCGGCACTATGCTTAAAATAATTGCACAGGTTTAGTTCTATTTATGATAATTCCTTTCTAACCTTTCCTCATATATGTCGACATGGAAGGAAGTATGGATTGTTAAAAGGTGGAGATTCGCAAGTGGAAACACTTTGAAAAATCGTTATCTAGGCGCTCTTTTCAATTGCCATTGTCCAGAAAACAATGGCTTTCTGCTTTATTCACGTTACGCTGTGTGCAATGTTTACGCCCCACTGCGTGATGGTTGTTTCTTTGAACGACGCCGATGTTGCGATTTGTGTTGCGAAGAAGCATCACTGGATTTTTTATATTCAACCCAATGTTATCTTTTGCCTTCATCAGGTGTTCCTAATGTGATTTCTATTCTTCTTCAGCATTAATCATCGCAACGAGTTGCGTGAAAGAAGGGACTGTCGATCCATAATGAGTTGAAAGTTGCATGTCTTACTTAAAATCTTTGTGCTACTCTTGAACCCCACTCATATATCGATGTGGCATTTTCAGCGCAAATATCGAAATGTCTATGATGCGCAGTTAAGTCGACTGCCATTAAAAGCAGTCGAAGTCATTACTATGAATTGGCAAGCGAAAAAACAGCATATTTTGTTCATTTCGCATCCTTTCAGTATGAATACATGTGCTATCATTCTTAACACTTTTCTTCTACACTCATTGAAATGTTTTGAGTCACTTGCCTCGGAATATTTCAAACAGCCAATCGAATCAGATCAGCTAAACTTGCAGAAATCTTTTAAAATAAGGCAAAATTTTCGATCGCATAAGCCGAAAATTGTAAGTGCGAATGAGTTTCGCATTTGGAAACATTTCCCTTAGAGTTCCGTTACACCGATCCTGGATAACGATATTATCGTAACCTTGATGAAAAACAATTACTGATAAATGATAGCACACATTCACCGGGAAATGAGTTCAATGAAGCGACTGAGATGCACACGCAATGCAGTGGGATAATCATGCGACAAATTTCATCGAACGCATTGAGTGACATATTTGCACGTGCTGTTTTTAACGAACTTCCTTTAACATTCGCTTATCACCTCCTCAGCATTTGTAGACTATGCTTGCATCGATTGTACCTCGAATAGTGCATGAAGATCAGCTATGTGAAATTGACAGCCGTCGATTGCATTATCGCATTTGTGTGATACTCCAGCTTTATTTGTTCACTGCAGAACATTGCTGCGAAACAATGAAAGAAATGTACCTCGAAGGTGGCCTCTTTTCTATTCATGCATCTTCTCGACTTTTTGTCTGCTGGTGTTTGACAAGTGAAATTTTCATAAGAGACAAGGGGATCGCGGGTAATAATAATGTTTCAAACATTTCTCACATTCTGCTGATCCCCGAATCTGATGAATTTTGACAGAGCTTAGATTGGTCACAAAGTTTGCCGCACATATCCGTTCACATCGCCCAGCATGACAATTCCCGGCGGTGCTGAGTGTCATTTTGCGTCTGAAAAAGTGAATACAATGGGGAAGCTGATCCCAAGTGTATACCACACTTTTTGCAGTCGAAATGGTGTTCCGTTTAGCACACATTTCATCCTAAATACTTTGTTTTGAATTTAAAAGTAGTTTTTGCTTCGCTGAAGTTTGCGATCTCATCCATCAATTTGCATGTCGAATTGAGTGTTTCTTTTTGAATAAACTGCCGGGTCGAGAATAAAACGTTCGGGCGCTCATGCCTATCAACAGTCTCTCATTGAGATGGAAGGAAGAGTGGGGATGCTCTCAGTTGACTTCTCATTGTGTTATTACAGAAAGACGTCACGCGTGTTGTTTCAATCAGTTTGTGCAAATCGAGAGGGCTTCATCAAGGAGAGAGCTGCATCTCCGTTGGAAGGTGTTTGGTTGCAGAGCTGAGAAAATTTTAACGCCAATTTTTAAGTATCCGAAAAGCGGAGACAGTATTCTCTCACCACTATCTGGCCATCGGCATGCATCATTAATTCGCTCTTATTTTTCCATTAAAGGTTTATCGTAACACTGATAAAAGTGGTCACAGCGGAGCTGTTTGGCTGATGGATAGTATTCGTTTTGGTGTGAAACTTTGTAGTGTTTGTTATTTCCGATTGTACCCCACGTCACTCACAATTTGAGTTTGATGAGATGACGAAAACGTTCGCAAGAGGATGCATCGTTTCCCTAGTACGTTTCAGAATTCAATGCAATAGCTCATATTTATTGGCAATGAAATGCGAAAAAACGAAATGAGAACGTGTAATGGAATGATGCCAATTCTGCAATTACAGTTTCGCAGACCTCTAATCTAAATACACGTCATGAAGCGAATATATGGCTGAATTTTTATGAAGAGACAAGGTGGAGGTTACTTTCACGTTCAGACGGCTTTGCTTTCGACCATTGAATGAAACTAGGTTGCGAAGTTTTATCCTTCTAGTGCATCTGAGATGATCAATATGGAAGGCGCACTTTGCTATTCAGGAACATATTTTGCGCACTTCTTTCGCACTGGCGCACGATTTAACTGCTGAAATTAATCCTCAATGCATAGCAATCCTGTGAAAATTCTTCACAGTTCGCGTTCATTTCAATCATTTCCTCATGTTCATTATTATTTCATTGGTTAATGTTACATTAATGAGACTTCCTTCATATCAGAAATGATTCAGTTGTGGGTATGAGTGTTCTCGATTCAGTGGAACGGAAATTTTCATTGCCCAAACTCCTTTTCATTTTGCGCTGACAATGTCTTCATCTATGAGATTGTTGATGTTCGAATCATTTTTTTGAACTGAATTCATTGGCGTTTATGCGTCGGTCGAGGAACATTGAACGTTAAACAATGCTTCAGAGATTGTTCGCCGTTAATGGTGCCAATGCAAACTGCAGTTAATACTTATGCGAAACTTTCAAAGGAGATTATATTCATATGAGTGCCAAAAGAGGAGAAAACCTTGCAAATATCAACGACCTTCAATGGATGCACTTGCAAATTCACGCATTGCAAGCAGATTGCTTACTTTGAGGGCAAAGCGCATAAAATTTTTCAGCGCTGCCGAGCCATATTTTTTCAGCTGTAAAACGGAAAAACACTATTAGTTTATTCGAATGGTGGAATGGCCCGTCCTAATTTCAGCTGCACTCTTCACACTTCACTTCTTCGTATGAGTTGTCTCCAGAGGTAATTGCATTTTAAAGGTGTGATTTACGAGAGCGTTAACGATCTCCTATTGCAACTAACACTTTATCAAACACCTTTTCACTAGATTTCCCTCAATCGATAATTATTGCTGGCTTATTCTTTAGGTGAGATTACTGCAAGTAAATATTTACAGCTCTAAATTAACGAGCTTGACGAACAGCGATTCGAGTCAGGATAACATTCTCACTTTTTCTTTCAGCTTATGTCCAGAGAAGCTAACATCTAGTTGAGCTTCGGTCGATTTCTCCACAGATATCTAGATGCTACTTGGCTGCCTACATCTCTACCTAAATCAGTGTCGATAACTGCTTTATGACTCTCTCTATTTGAGTTGCGTCCACAAAACGGAACTCAGCAATATCACTCATCTTAGTTCATCATACACGCACCACTACTCATGTCTCTTTCATCAGTCGGATGCTAAATGCATGACTGCTCTCATCACTGAGCGATATGGACCAACCCTTAACCCTGCTTTTGAAACATCTCTTTACAAATAAGCAGTCTGTTCCCGCAGTATGTTACCAAGACTGAAACGATGTGTAGGTAAATCCTCAAAGATGTATAGGTAAATTCTCGCTGTATAGGTAAATCCTTAAAGCCAAAAAAACGCTTCGATGAAAATTGGGGCGAAAAGAGCCAGGCGCGAGGCGGTCAAGAAGTGTGCGCTAAATTTTTTCTTGCCCTTGAGCTCATCAAGTGCTCAAATAATTTGCATATTATTTCTCATTCCTTCCATGGATGTGCATCCATTATTGAGCATCGCAACACCTTAATGTCGGCGGTCGTTTTTGCATGCATCGCTTCTCTTTTATTGTTCTGTGACTTCTTGGTTTCCAGATGTTCAATGTTGTGCTGACGAAAGAATTGGAAGAGTTTCTGTTGTTGCCTTCGTACTTACTTGTCCATAGTGCCGCATTTGGTTACTTTGCCATTCAGCAATATCAATCTCCGACTATCCCTTTCCATATTGTTGCTTCTTTCGACGAATGACTACAACTGCCTTATAGCAGCAGAAATGAAAATGCTTGCGCACGAGGTGAATAAAAGCAATTAGAATATGAGCAGCCGAATGCGCATGCGTGCATATGAATACGCTTCGGTTCAAAGAATAGCGTTAAGAGTGAATCGAATGCTAGCTAAATCTGATGTCTCTCACTGAGAAAAACAAATGGCTCTTCATAATCATGGCAAGTGTCGCTGTGTTGTCATCAATGTAACGAGCGGGAGGGAGGTTTCTTTTTTTTGCTAGAGTTAACGCAATTATTTTTTCTTCCTATGTGCACATAAATACATTCAATATTTTCATTCAAAAAAGCGCACCCTAACGGTTAATCAGCATTCTTGTCCTGGAGAGAAATTACAAGAATATGTGACAAATGTGAATTCTTCACTCTCATTGTTGACTTACGATAAATCGCTACTTTGAGGTTGTGCTCAAATGGCCCTTCTGACGTTTGAAAAAGCGTTGTGTTTATCATTTAAAAGTGCTTATTCTCAAGACGCAGTCTCTTAAATCATATGCATCTGCCATATATAAGCAGCTGTTCAAATCAAACGCAAGTCGTTGTCGTATGCAAAGACGCTTTCCTTTTATCGTCTCAAAATGCTTTGTACCATTTTTTCATTTCACTGTGAACGGACAGACCTCATTCTGAAAAGAAAAGGGATAATCTAATCACGAATAAAACATTATGCATTGAAAGCATCTATAGATTATGCACACATTATTTCTTGTCATGTTCTCGTCGATTAGCGAGCCATGCGTTTCAAGCACTCATTCTTGCTGTGACTAGCTTATTTTAGTGCACTCTATAAGATGAGGGTGCAGCGGGTTCAAGTTGTTTATTTATCATTTCAACGGCCACTTGACGCTCTTCTATGTGAACTTGTAATTTCTCGGAAAAAGAGGAAGAGATGAGAATGCATGGAGGGCCTCCTTGAGACGGAGAAATCGTTCCTCGAAATAAAGACGGCATCATCGTACGCAAATTTCCTCTGGCGACAATAATCGAGTCGTTGAACATCTGATACTATATCATTTTTAACTTTGCGAGCGACGCAGCGATAGAGGCTGCTTATAGCTTCGTCGAAGAATCACGGTGACTTCATCCCTCAAATAGCCTCAAGAAATAAAATTAATGACATTCATGCATACATCCATATGCTTTTAAAGTGCCGATTTGAGAAGTGTTCATACAGAGTTGGTGAACATTGGCGTACACTTATTTGCAGAAGGAGCACTTTTTTTATTCGGTGCCATTAATGACTTGACTAGACGGTTTAGACGTGCGTCCGACTTTTTAAAAGTGGTCAGATTACTGCAATTCGAACACACTTATACATTAGTAATCGCCTTTGCGAAGGGATTTACCACGAAGCGCATACTGCCACGTTTTGGGGACTGATGCAGACAGCAAGTGACATTAAACAGCGGCAACAGCGTGGGACCGTCAAATTGTGTACGAACGAATGAAGAAGAAATCAGCGTTCGAAAAATGAAAAGTTGCAAATGGATGGTGATCTATGCGTTTCGTGGCGAAGTTCCTTTTCTTTCTTCTTGATGCTGTGTCGCAGTGAATATCGTTAAGGCAAACTCAGCTACTACTGTAGGCTGCACACAGATACCCCACTGGTGCATTGGAAAATTTGAATGCCTCAATACACAGCATAACGGCACTCAAGAAAGAAAGAAGAACGGTTTTAGTGACGGCTGTCTACAGCAACAAACAATCAGCACTTCAGAGTTGCTATGAGCGGAGCACTATGCTGCAGCTTTTCCTCTGTTGCATTGTCTGCCTCAAAATAGAGAAGTAATTGGTTGGGGTAATAATTCGTTCGTGTAATAGTGTGACTAAGCGACCTTGACTAAGCATGCTTTCAGAAAACCAACCTTGTTAGATACTAAGCTGATTTCAGAAATTACGCATATGCAATGGAGCGAGCTGGGGATAACACAAATCAATGCAATTTGTCTTCGTGCACATTAGAATAACAGAGTAAGCATGTTAGTTCCGATCGCTCGTAACCGAGGAAAATGCACTGGTGAAAATCAGCTTGATTGTTTTGAGTGCAGCGTAATAAGTGCTTCTCGATCAACTAAACTGTTTTCTTCGCCAACTTTTTTGCAAACTTTTAGAAGACGGAAACAGCCAACCCTCTATGATATCCAACCTATGGTCGATGCCATCTCCTCGCTTTTCATTCGATGGTGACAGAGATTTCGTAAGGTTTCCTTCGTTTTTCTCGATCTCAGCCATTCCTCCTTGGTTGTTTCAGTTAGAGAGCAGATTATGACATTTGATTTAATTGCTTAAAGATATATTCGTGTCTGTCTGCATTTCCTGGCGGCCGGATTATAGACAAATGTTGCAGCTGTCACGTCCAATCTTTTTCAGATAAGTTGAAATTCAGTCTTTCGTTCATTCCGGTACATCACGCTGGTAGGTGAATGACGAGTGCTCCGCTTAGAGGTTCCAATTCCAAGTGTACGTGCAGTGCGCCCTTCTCATTGTCCAGTTTACGCCCATCGCTCTCTCTACAGTCCATAAATGCTTGCACGTTTCCGATGCAGCGTTACTTAGTTGTCGCACTCCGGCTTTTTATTATAACTACCGCAAATTGCACTCTCTTGCTCAGATATCACTTTTCTCGTTCCCTTTTTTATGATCTCATTGCTTCTTATCCAGTTTCAAGTTCACTCTGCTAAGAGAACATCTGTAGGCGTTTTGTTTGCAACTGAAAACATATGACAGTTTTTGCGTGACATGATTTGCATAAAACATACCACTTTATCTTTGATCGATTTGCTTATTCGACTGCTTGGGCGAGATCTATACAATATACCTCTGCACCCACTGTTTTGTCCAATTGTGTCACATTTCGGTTAGAAATGCCATTGTCAGTTTAAGTGAAGCGATGTATATGGCGGATATTGCAATCTTGGTGGTGAATAAAATCTTGTACGTCCGCATCCGACGAAAATCGTCGAAACCCCTCCTTGCCCTCTCTCCCTCCCTCACTCGCCATTTGACTTGAACTATTCGAAAGAAACGCAAAAAAGTCCTCGTGCAAACAGCAGGACATATTCACTATTGAACTGTGATAAAATATATTTCATTTCCACGACCGACTTATCGCGTAATTAATGGCAATATGGACGTTACAGATTTTGTATGTTTGCGTGATATTCTCACGCGAACGACGTTCCAATTGGTTTAATGACTAAAACTCAAGAAACAAATTATTGTCGATGCATTTTCACAAATCTCTTCGCGATGCTTTTGGTTAATCGTGATCAGTTCGTGTGCTATTTTTATTTGGGGTTGTTGACACGTTCAAAAGCGAGTTTATTGCTTATACATCAGATGTGATTCAGAACCAAGTTGAATGGAGAGACACGGCAACTGTACCTTTTTTTGTCCGCTCATTTTCAATCAGAGACATCTTTAAAGCACTACTCACCCCTCTAAAGTAAAAGGCTCCTGTGCAAAAACATGTAATATACTCTCTTCCTCGGTGAGCGATACTACTTCTTTTCAACAGGACAGGGGTCCCCAGCGATCTTTTGATGGGATACTGAAATTTGCTGCTGTATGATCAAATCGTACATTAACTGGGCCAGGTGATCGTGCATTAACTGGGCCACTCAATGCATTTACCCATTTGGAGGGGTAGTAGCTTGCAAAACATAATCGGTTGAAGCAAGTCTCCATTTCTGTTCTGAATCCCCTATTCTCTGAGTAAAGCACTATTCTCCAGTAAGATAATCACAAATGTGCCGTTTGAGTACCCATTCACTCATGATGATAATGTAATAAAATTTCATTCGGCAGCCGAAATTTGAATAAAACCAAACGCCTTTCAGAATAGCGATTGGCAGCCCTCCGAACTTATTCTGTTGCAAGCGAAGACACTTTAAAAATGTGGTCTAGATGCCATTCGGTTAAACCGAAATTTCGATGTGCAATCGAAGTTATCCTCTAAGCCTCTGTCACAAAAGTATCAATGAATCCTGCTTGGACAGTGCAGTCACAGTTTGTATAACAAATAATGAGGACAGTTACGAACACCTAATCGAATTAGAGCAGGCAATAGAATCAGTGTTTTGCCAAGTGGAATGTAGGCAAACCTGTACTCACATGAGAGATAAAGGCATTTGGAAATGCATGTTAGAGCGAAACTGAAGAATGGAACTTTGGCAGAAAAAGTGGAATGGAGAAGCCATGTGCGTCGTTCACCTTAGCAACATGCCACAGATGAAAACTTCTTTTCAATTTGTGCTGGTCTATTACTTTGAAAGTTCCTCATTTCATTGAGCAGGTGAAGTTATCGTTGGCTTTGCGTGCGGCTTCATTAGGCACCATTCCCCTTTACTACTCCATATCTCATGAATGTCGTTCAAAATGCGACAGAGCTGAGTGAAAGAATTTCGCCCTCTAAACAAAACGGCTCTTTCATCATTATGCGAGTGAGATGTTTACTTTTGCTTTAGAAGCACAGTTCTTCTACGGCGACCATTGCAGGTGTGCTTTTGGCCACAATCAAGAGATGGCACCGAAGAGCCCAACTCACTCAAATTTGTTATGCGTTCCATGGAATGGGCGCAAATTTTGAAGGAAGTCTAAAAGTTATCACCTCTTCTGGAATAAAATATGCACTCAGAAGACTCCATCGTGCATCATTGTTAGTTATCGTTCATAATTGCACATCACTACGGCTCACAGCTATTGATTACACCTTCTCATCAGTCACTGGGAATGGACCACGATCAAAAGTGTTCAAAAGATATCAACATTTTGACGAAAGTTTCTTTCTTACTTAGAATGACGCCGTGGTGTGAGGCGAGATGCAAAGCGGAATTGCGACATAAGCACAATCGTTGCGAATTTAAAACACTCTGCGTAACAACGGGCAACACAAATTTTGCTTCGGATCGGCTGCAATGAACGACGAGCGAAAGAAGGAAGCAAATCAAATCCACCTTACAGTGAACGCAACTTAGATTCTCCTCCTTCTCACCACTGCTTTCATTGAATTTCCTGCCGCCAGTGTGCCCGAAAGTGATTCATTCGTTATGCAACTACTATTCGACGCATTGCATGAATTCATGATATCTCCTTCCTTCCACATTCCTTCATGTTGCAATAACCATATTCTTTTCTAGCCGTTCCTGACCGGTCTGTGCAAGTTTTTTGAACTCAAGAGTAATCCCACACTTCGCTCGTTCTTCCCGTGCCTCCTTTAATCGAGAAGGGCTAGTCACATCATATAAATTTTCCCCTTCTCCAGTTGCGGCGCTGTCTCGAGTCTATTGTGTCGTTGCGAGAGGTTTTTCTCCTCGCTCTTCAGCCTCACTGACATCACTATTGCTCCTTCTAATTTAGCCATCTGGCATGGCTGTGGAATCTTCATCACTTGTGTCATCTCGAGAAATTAGTTCGCAGAATGAATCTGAGCTCGGTGAGACCATGAATGCATTCGAGACATCATTTCTAATTCAACATCAACCCAAATGTCTGCATGAAGACGATGTAAGCTACATCTAATTTAAAAGAGGAAAGCATACGGAGAAGAAAAGTGCGCAATTAATAAGCCGAAGGAATCAATGTCGAAGCAGCGAAAAAAGTGAATGGAGTTGTTGGGAAAGGGATGGAGCTGCTTCAACGTCAAAATGCAGCGAAAAAAGCAGAAAACGACGTTAGTCTAACAGAAAATCGACGAGTCATATGTGACTTCGAAGGAAAAAATCCTTTCGTGTGCGATAGTGAGCAGATTGCTTTCACTGAACTTCGTTTTGCCGACGGGGCGAAGGATATTCCTGAGAGTGTTGGAAACGGCGTAAAACATTTCAAACATTTCGTCGCTAAATGAAAACAAAGTGATGCAGATTTATTCGCACTATGTGGCCTGCTTTCAGAGTGCAGTGTTATATTCATATTGCCTGCTCACTTATCTCCCCCCCCCCCCCCCCCCCCCCTGTGAAGATGCGATTCTCCTTAAATCCTCTCTGCGCTACATTTTTTGCAATTAAACAAGCGTCGTTAATTTCGATCTATTTAGTGTGTATTTTCCAGTCGCATTTATAGAATATAGTTTTTGCAGTAAATATGCCGTCANTCCCCCCCCCCCCCCCCCCTTCCCCCCTGTGAAGATGCGATTCTCCTTAAATCCTCTCTGCGCTACATTTTTTGCAATTAAACAAGCGTCGTTAATTTCGATCTATTTAGTGTGTATTTTCCAGTCGCATTTATAGAATATAGTTTTTGCAGTAAATATGCCGTCATGCATCGGTCATAATATTACGGGAAAACATTTTGACACTCAGAACAGGAAAAGCCGTTAAAACTGAAAATCTGATCGATTTTCGACCTCTCAGTTGCCATTATTGTTATTTTCACCGTGGTTCCTTAGTGTTATGGTCATCGCTCACTTCGTCATCAAAGTAGAAGTAGCATGCGAATCATAGTGAGACTTTCGCATATTGTAGTAAGATGGTTTCCGATTTACCGAGTCCTAACTAAGTGAGCAGAAGTGGCTGAAAAATGGTTGCGAACTTCGGATGTGCATTGTCACAAACCGATTTTCATATAACGGTGAAGTATGTCGCTGCATTCCTATGAGTTCACGGGGACTGTACTTTGCTGCTGTCAAGTGAAATGAGTTATCAGTGCTACCTATATCCCAGTATGGTTGTATGACCATCGTATGCTTGTTTCACAGAATCTATTATTGCTAAGTTATCGCTCTGTGACGGACGACAGGCTCAGTACTTTTGACATCGAATGTGTCATCTTCTGTGTTCTATGATCGAAATATTTTGCGGAATGCGAACTTCCAAGGCTTTTTGCATCGTTTTTAGTCCTACGTCCTAGGCTAGTAACCGCAGTTAAAGCTGCATTCAGAAGTCTTCTTCAGAAATTCGAAAGAAATGAACGACTATGTGGTGGCAAACGCAACGGTATGGAGGAATTTCCTTTGGCGGCAACATTCTCAAAGTTGTACGCCAATACAGCAATCGCTGCCAGATAAAGTGGATCTCCTACAAGTGCAGATTATTTTCTCCGTGCTCTACTTTCTTGTGTGGATAGTGGCGGTGTCCGGAAATTCGCTTGTTCTCTACATTGTTACAGTTAAACAGGTATGCACTGTTTGTCTCTGATAATGTCATCCTTATGCTCTCAAAGACCGTCGTGTTTGGCCGCTTTGATTTGTCACGATTTGAATGTTTGTTTTCTTGAAGATCACTTCAGCACTGCTCACTGACCCGCATTCATGGTGTCTGAGGCACCTCATATTTCCAGCCTCCATCCAAATCGGCTCTTTTAGTACGAAAGTGTCATATGCACAAGTGGAATATGTGGGGAAGCGAAGTCGTTCTATTCAGCGCTTTGTCCTTAAATACAGAGAGTGAATTTGCTCGAAGTGCCAGCTAATACAACATGACTGTTTGTGCTTTACGAATCCGTCTTTTAATGTTGATAATCGAGGCACTGACAAACAATGACTTTTTAATGAGTTGATTGCTTTCGCTTCACAGTCGCTGTGCTTCCTACCAATATTTTTGCTGTGTCATGTGTGAGCGCCAAGAAGGGGAACAAAGTCTTTGCACAGTGCCAATCGACAGGTGCTAGCAAATGATGTGGCCAAGGCAGTTGCCCACTTGACTAATTCATCCATAAACCTCGACTGCCACGCAATTTCAATGATATTTCCTGAATGCTGGCACGTCAACTAAGAGAAAACATAAGTTTTTTCGTTTAGCAGCAAGCTAATAAGATCGAATATAAACTTATTGGGAAATTTCAGCATTCCATATACAAACCTGAGCGAATAAAAACCCTCTTTTGACGCAGGCTATCAGAGGACATAACGCAGTGCTCTTAGATATGTCGCATAGGAGCCATATGTGAGAGGCCAGACAAGTCAGAAAACGAGAAACATTTTACACGTTCAGGTATCGTTATCGGTTCGCACGATATTTATTGGGAGTTTGGCGGTGAGCGACATTTTGATGTCGTTAACAAGTCTACCGGTTACTGCTGTCACAATCTTCACAAGAGACTGGGTGTTTCCATCAATATTCTGCAAACTCATTGGCGTTTTTCAGGTGCGTCAGTTATATCGTTACTTGACCAATGCTTTCCTTAAGTGTGACACATTTAGCTGTTTTGTGCAAAGGGTGTCGTGCATAAGAGCTAATGTATGGAAGTGTTACAAAAACACGTTACTCTCATACTGCCCTAATCACAAATGGTACCGCTGAGTCGATATCTTGTTCTCTCCTTTCGGGCACACAGAGAACTTGAACAACCTTTGCTTTTTGTTCCGTGATGAACTTGTTTCAAAAACTGTTGAGTTTGCTGTTATCAGTCCGTGAATTTATATACGTCAGGAATTACGCCATATATCGTTTATATATAATGTGGTATGGTAAGAAATAAAAATGATATTTTCTAATCTCGCGCGATCTATTAAACATTCCCTTCAGTCAGCTATTTCTCAGATGCGAGGAATTGTAGAATAGATGATAAAAACAATGTGCGGATGTGAAGAAACATGTTATTCTGCAATGCATTCTGTCACTTGATGTGTATGCAAATCGGAAGAGATGCATAAGGAATAAAAGCACATTGGCAGTTTGCTTTTCTTCACACGAATTCGCAGTAGTGCATTAAAGCAATGGTAATTCGCACAAGCTGTCTTCTCACTCTCCGTTTTCAATGTTGTTTTCTCCTCTCTGCACAGTCGCTCGCAGCGTATACGAAGGAAATGACAGATTTGATTGCTGCAGCTAACATCTCCTATGAACTCATATCCACTCCGATATCGACTCTGAATTGCACGTTTCGTCGTTAGTGCAGCGCCGTTGTATTCAATGAACCTTCTTTAAAATGGAATTGCTTCCTGGAAAAGGGCTAGTGCAACTCGCTGGAAAACGATAGAATAAAGAATACTTTTGGCATAAGACCCACAGAAATTGCGAAGTAATTATTTCGCGAAACTAAAAACTTCAAATGTCGTGAGAATATTCATTAAGCAGCAAGGAATGTGCTGTCATGCAGTGCTGTAAATAACTGAATAAATAATAAGATAATGCAGTTGCGGCTTCCTTAATTAGCTGATTCATGTTTTCTCAACGAACTCTTTTTGCTGTTACGGCATCAGATCGCAAGATGTTATAGAAATTGCAGTCGAGGTAGGAAATTACCTAGTGTTAGAGATACAGCTACTTCAAATAGCATTCTCGTAATGGGCTCCCTGAGGGGGATGCCGAAGTTGAGAGCATTTATCGAAAATTTGTTGTTGCTATAAAGAATCCCGTTTGTGTTCCCTAGGAACATTCCTGAACTAGTCAGAGGATAAGACAGGATCGTGTGAACAGCAGTTATTGTTTCTTTTAGCAGAAATAGGGCGTTTTGTCAAATAGCAGTTGAATCTTTTAGGGTGGAAGCATATTTGTTTCAAGTTTCACACTCACCGCTATTGCTGTCGATCGACTGCTTCTGATCTTATATCCCAATAGAGAGGTATGAACTTTTTCAACTCCTCTACATCTCTGCTGGCTGTNGAGAGGTATGAACTTTTTCAACTCCTTTACATCTCTGTTGGCTGTTTCGGGCTTCATTTTCAGGATCCACTGTACACCTCGATCTCTTTTACTACCTAACAATTTCATTGCAAAGAAAGTGACCTTGTGGAACGCATAAGTAATTTGACAGTGTTTGCAGTGACCGCACATTTATTTCGACTGTTTCTGTAATTACAGATCGCTTCTTCGGTGGCAGCAGTCACCCGTAAACGATTTCAGTGGTAAAAGAAACGATCGCTAAATTATAACAACTAATGAACACAGTACAGAGAGGTTGTGAAGGACGCGATCAGCTCATAATTTTCGTGAACTGATAGAAGAGAGGCATGTAGTCGGCTCTGCTTCTGTCGAGCTCGTTAGGAAAGGCGTTGAAGGAAGAGCGGAGGGAAAGAAACGGCGGAGGCGAAAAGAAGGACCGAAGTACTCATCCAGCTGGTGATCATGGGAGCTGGTGATGTAGAGGGACCTAATCACGATAAGGCAATGTTAACTTGCAGTGATAAGGCTGGGAACACAAAACTAGCATTACTGCTGTGGAATGTTGAAATATGTAAGTGTCGTCATAAATCAGCAGCGAATCTTATATGCTACTTCCAAGTACAGAAAGGTTTGCCTCGTACAAGTGATTATGCATCGTTTGCATTATTTCCTTATGAGAGAAAGCTTGGGCATGGCGACATCGCACTGTGAAAAGAATCCCTGTTAAGATTGAAAATACAGATGACGCAGTAATGAATGTCACAGTAGGAATATGAAAAGCGAAATCGAAGGCTCGAAGGATCGCAGTACATTTTTGCAGATAATCACCTTCGAGAGGGCGCTTAGTATTGTGCTCGGTATTTGGGCGATCGGCTATTCGCTATCGCTACCTAATGGCATCTTTTCACGAACAGTGCATTATTTTCCTTACTGCGGTACATTTTGCGAAGAAGCTTGGTAAAGTGGTTTTCTTTTAACAAACAATTTTCATTTTATTTGATTGAGACACAACAATGATTGTTTTCATATCGAATTCTGTGATATGCATAGACTGACAAAATGTTTTTTCACTCGATCGGTGATAACCGCTTGAGACGATTCAGAAACTGCAATCACATCGAAATACGCTTTCGACTACGGAGTTGGATTGGAAACATGTTGCGAAATCAAAGTTTTCCTCGAAGTCAGCCTTCTGGAGCAGTTTCTTCTCTGCATAGTTGAAGCCTTTGCCATTTATACGACCCGCTTATTTATATGCAACACGAAGCGCAAACAAGCAATATTGCGATTTATATAATAGTTGGCTTTGCTAAACTGTCATCATTTCAAGAAGGCGTTTCTGACTGATTAGATTAGGAGACCTTCAGATGGGTGAAACAGAAGCAGTTGCAACTTTGTCAGGAGTGATCGAACTCCTTTCAGATCAACTGCTGTCCATCTCGAAATTCTGCCAGTTTTGCTGACCTCACTGATATTTATTTAAACAGCAAGAAGAATTCTGAATATTGTATAGCCACAACTGAAAACCCCAAAACGTGTTTGAAAGGCGAATATATGTGCAATTTCCAAATCACATTTGATGAAAAATGCCACTTTTCAATGGTGCTTTCTGCCCTTCTGTGATGTTATTTTCTAAAATTTCATCCATTTCTTGAGCTAATGAACATTCAACTTCTAAAAGTGAATTCCGTAGGTTGGACAAAACGACATAAGATTCACGATTTTTCATCCCATATCCGTCACGGTTGTCTAGAGAGTTGAGATGGAAACACTCAGAAATTCACGCCATTTAATTCATCACTTCTGTCGCAGCTGTGTAGCTTGAGGTCTTTGATAAGCCCACTATTAAAGACTGTCTTCGAGATGCAAAAGAATTAAAGAATTTTTCAACATCCAACCGTTTCAGGCCAGATTCCAATTTAGAGGATGGATCGAAACTCGGCCGAATTTATGGAACCGCTGTGATGACACTTCAGTTCGGTGTGCCAGTGTTGATCAGCTCGTTCTGTTATTGGCGAATAAGTAGGGTAATCACTCAACAAATCGAAAAGCGTCGTGAGCAACAAATCATGCTGAAGGAAAGTGAGCAAAAACTGAGCAGTCGGAGGACAAGGTCCAACAGGTAAGCAATCTTCGCTTAACCATTTTCAGAGAATGCTTAAGCATGGTGACATTGTGCTTAATGAGATCCTAGAACGATTAAGTGTTGACAGGATTTTTACCACTCGCCAACAGAGTACTTTTATTTCAGCAAATGTTTTCTATACTTAACTGCAAAAGTGCAATTGAACAAATACCGTGGAGATGGATGAAGGTCGTGGGCACTTTATTGATTTCCAGATAATCTTGCCAGTTAAATCTCATTTAAGGATGATGGTTTGTATGGTTCTCGGACTTGTGCTTGCCTGGCTGCCTCTAAATTTAATCAACCTCTCTCGTGATTTCAACGGTGTTACCGCGTGGTTCTCTACTATGTTTGCGTTCTGCCATGTGATCGCGATGACGTCCGCTGCGTGGAATCCGGTCATCTACAGCTGGTTCAATCCGCAGCTAAGGACGGCACTGAAATCGATTATGGCTCGTTCATCACTAACTTCTGAACGTCTGCCATTAGTGAATGTGCTGAAGATGTCACGATAGAGTGCTTTTGTTTCACTTTATGTATGACGTGCCTCGTTTTCGAATAGCCTCTACTTCGTTAATATTTAATTTCGGAAGGTAATTTTGTTTCCGTCATTCTCTGCTAACGTGTTTCTTCGTTGTGGGGCCCTTCATCCAGCAAATCCCTTGCCTCCTGACTGTCTAATTGACGCTGCAGCGAGAAACATTTTGAAAAATTCACCTTTCACTACTATAAAATGTCCGTTGCAGGTGATTCTCGATGCTAAGATTCTCAAAAACCAAGATAAGCATTGATTTTAGCGGCTTTAGTGGATGATGCATTCAGCAAATTTGGCTGTTTACATCAGTCTATGAAGAGGGCAGCTGTAGTAACAAACATTCTTGGAGTCACGAGGAGTGAATCAGCTCCTCAATATAGTCCTTCCCCAACGAAAACATTACCAAACACAGTTTCTCTTGAGTGCATCGCTCAAGCAAATTTTCAGTTGCAATCTTCCATCTCGCATAAATCCCCTCCGTTTTTTAGCCGCTGTCATAAGACTTATCATGGCGATGCTGTGTCTTTGTATGCATGTATGTGTGCCTGCATATGTGCGTGTGCGCAAGCTCGTGTATATCGGGAGGTTACAATCCGGAAACTACTGAGGCTACAAACTGGAAATTCGATATGTGCAATCCACCCTGCTAGAAGCTATCCACTCGTCAACCCTTCTTGAACTCCACTCGTCAACTCGAACGAACTGCAGGCGTTTCAATATGCGCACTTCGCGCCATCACCGTATGAAAAATTATTTTGCAAGAAGCTTGCAGAAACATGCAGTGCACTGCAGACTTCAATGCCTATTTCGCATACTCTTTAATTCTTCGACAGCGTATTTTGGCGCTCAATGGAGCTGGAGTGATCGTTGAAAAGTTCATTTTCGCGATATCCCAACTGACCAGTAATATGCAGAACGTATAACTGATTTGAGTTGGTAGATAGGGCGCATCAGAAAGTCAAAAGGAGGGTTTTACCTTCTGACGAATATTAATCTCTTGTCCAGCTCCCTGTCATGAAAATGGAATACAATTGGTTGACAGCTCCGAAACAACCTCTTTCTCCATGGCGTCCACTAGGTTTCTTTATGCATTCAAGGGTGCATTGAGCAAAAAAATCCTTTGCCATTTGCATTTATCCGACTGAAGGAATGTGTCGACAAAGACTCTGGAATATGTAACTTTATATTATTTCAAAGGTTTTCGCGACACAATTGCCCTAATTTTCGATTCAGAAAGCCGATGAACAGAGAAGGGTTATCGGCTGCAGTTGATCTTTTTGGAAGGAATATGGTTCGAGTGAAACTATAAAAGTGGTGTGTTTTGAATGAATCGATGATGCTGCTAGAGTTATTCTGTGACTGTCTTACTTCCCGTCCAGCGATAAGTTTTCAGCATGGCTAATGCGTCGTTGCTCAGAAATTTGAATGCAAGCGAAATTAGGTGCTTCCCTGCCTTATAAACGTCCCGTACAGATGTTTACTAATGCACGTTCAACGACCACCATATTTCCCTCTTTGCACTTCAATGCGGAACAAGTGAGGATTCTCTCTGAGGGGTGGGAAGCACGGAAGCAAAAGGAATTAGGTAGTAACACCATAGAATGGCAGGTAATATGCACCGTCTGAACCACCATTTGCATAAGTACATAAAGACGTAGAAAAACACCAGTCCCTAATGGAAGAAGCATCAAACATATCGCATATGCTCGCGGAGGACGGTAGAGTTGCTTATGAATAATAACGTGATAAAGAAGCTTCCGGAAATGCTTCCGTTCAAGTGAACTGCAATTCGCTTCCACAATTCTGCTTATGTGATTCGATTGCTCGATGGATTTTGATCCATTTTCTTGAGATGTAAGTGCTTTTATCATGAGTTTTGTACCGCATGTAAATCAGAATTTATTTCGCAACTCATTTTGACAAAAACGACAAGCCTCTTTTGTGACTGGAGTGATTGCCTCTTCTTGTTTGCCAGTCATATATATGCAGAACATACGCTGTATATCGTCACTAAACCGACCACAATTTCGTACCGAAAAGCCCTTGTGAAAACTACACAAGTTCCTTTCCATCAACCGTTTCAAACTCGAAACATTTTGTCCGTGAACCGTGTTAAGATCTCTGCTTATCAGCATTGCCGCAAATCTACCCAGAAAAACGAATGCGTAAAACGACTCAAAGGATACCGTTTGGTGCAGTCAAGTTAATTGCTGGCTTTTGGCCTTTGATATCCTTCTCCCTTCGGTAACCACACCAGCACAGATGGGTACACGGTGTTGGTCGATTCCATGTAAAGTGAATCCTACGAAGTAACTTCCAGAGCTCGATGGGAGATTAATGGTGCATTCGCTGGTTCAACAAATATTTGGACCCTATATTATGTGTAACATATGTGATGGACATATCTAGTGAAAAATCTGTGAAAAATGCAGTAAGCATCATATGAGCCCAGTGTGTAAACACCTATCCTACAATATGTGTGCAACAGCACCAACGACTGAGAGCACTTGAGCTGCGTTTTGTTCCAAGGAAATTGGTTGCCTACGATAGAAGAGATGCTGGATTGGAAGTAGTAATTGTTGCATCTGATGTACTCCATCCAAGACATTAGTATCGTGAATTACATAAAGGAATGCCTTTTCAAGGCGTTCCGGCGCAGTCCGACGACGTTTACAATTTCATCAAATCATATTGACAAAAAGGAGCGCAAATTATTGAAAAACAAGTTATAGCGCACCTACCATGGCAACTATAAGAGATTCAAGTTTTCTGAAACTACAGGACGAAACAATTTCGTCTAGACAATATAGAAAGTTCATAAACCCAAAGGTGTGATGGGTTTTTTTTCGTGCAGAATGAAAGACATTCAAGAAGGATCTCTATCTGTTCCACAAGAATGCTCAGTGTTCTTTCTTGGCATCAAAGGAATTTGCCTTTGGAAAAAATTGCGCCGGAAAAACGCTCCAACAAGAAGAAATCGTTCACAATTCATGCGCCACTCAATATTCTGTTAGCACAGCAAGCAATTTTCAATGTCATCTTTCATCCGATAAGCAAATCAGAAGAAAGGTGCAACTGTGTGAGTTGCTGCGAAGCTACTCACACAATAAAAAAAAAAACCTCAGACGTGCTCAGAAGCTACTAATGAAGAAAATGACCGAAAAACAGCAGAAACAAGCCTTGTATAAAGAGCTACTTCGACGATCTAATATACACAGTGTTCTCAGTCACTGTGAGATAAATGTTGACATAAAATCTGTTGCCTCAGTGCTTCGTGGCAATCAATTCCGAAGTGCTATGATGATGCATTTCCTCGTGAAGCATGATGCACGACAGTAACACATTGCACCATCACATTTATAGCGGTATCAATCGCATGCATTCAATATCTGCTATTCGTGGACAAAGTTACTCCACGCATAGATCGATCGCATCACTCATTATCTAGGTGGGCAATCATGAATTTTGACTGTAAAGCGAGTTGAGCTTTTGACGCGGAGTTATAACTGCTTATCGACTTACTCGCCAAGATCACGCGGAGTTCAATTCGCACCTTTCAACTCGCAAACTATTGGCGTTCCTTCCAAAGTTGGTGATGCTCACACACAGCAAGTGAAAAATGAAATCAGAGAGAGTGGCTCGCAGGCACCACTCACATACCGCTCACCTCCCATCATCTTCAATGGCACCATCACTTTCCACTGAAAAAAACGTGCGAGATTAGCGCATTTATATCCGATGATTTACACAAATCTTCTATGAACAGTTCATTCTTACACGCTTCTGCAAAGCTGCATTGCAAAATTGCGTTGTCGTATTGCAATTTCAACTCTTGTGTCTGAATCTTTTCTAGAGGTTCCAAACAGAAAACCGCCGAAGCCAGACTCAAAGTCCGCCTTCTTATTTCACGCT
>JAARMF010000438.1:30412-75902 GCA_022844705.1 Toxascaris leonina | reverse complement strand
GGGGGAATAGAGGTGAAATTCTTGCGTCTCAATATTTCAATAAGAAAAAAGTTAAATCAATCCATGAAACGCCGTTTTTTAAATAGTCACATACTACCATGCATGCAGCAATATTTCCAGGCCCCATTAAACTCTCCTTTTCTGGTACACTTCGCCCCCTTTGTTTTTTTTCATTCTCTTTTTGCTTCCTACACAAGCTTCCTGCATTTCTCATGGACTTTATCGGCGGATCTATAAGGATTCTTCTCACACGGAAAGGTCGCGAAGGAATGTGCAGGGTTTCCGTTGCTCACCATTTATATTAGGCACAGGTTTACAAAGCTAAGCAAAATATTATACGAAGGTGATGCAAGAAAAAAGCAACGAATTGTTTTCATAATGCATATCCGCGGTGTACTCTTCCGCCGCACTATTTCATAGACTCTAACCGCTTGAAGTGCGAATAAATTTTGCCGATATTTCTTCGCCAATCATCGAAGAAAAAAGTGTTCGCCCTTCCGAGAAATAAAAACTTTTTTGCTCAAACGTTCAACGCTGAACTGGCAAGCATTCAACATTTGAAAGATCGTCTCCAATATCTGAGTGGACAAGGCAAATACCGCAGCGACAACGAACAAAAATCCCTTTTTCCGCTTATTGAAGAAGACATATTCCCCTCGCCATATTCAACTAAAAACATAAACGCAGAAATTTTGGCACTATTAGTGATATTAAACAAACGAAAACGGCCATAGAAGTGCACTTTTAAGTGGCGCAGAGAGATGAGGCGATGACAGATTATTTCAAATCATTTTACTCGAAATATTTTCTTTTTCATAGAGATGAAATTCCCGTGGAAAATTGAAAGCGACTTCGAGAAATAATTCACCTCTATGGCGAGTTTGCCATAACAGAAGTATTAAAGTATTTCGAACGGAGCTCGGTTTCGCTAGAATTCATCAAACGATGTGATTTCCTTATTGCTCCCCTACAATAAGAGACATCTACCATAAGACTCCTTTTTAGTGCTATCCCCACCACTCTATCACCTCTACCCTCTCTACGCCAATCATAAACAGTGCCTCTCCCACGAAAAGCGTACTGAACGAGTACTTCATTTCAGAACGCCTCTGTCTATCATATGATATGGGCGATATGGAATGCACATGTGGCGACAATACTGCCGGAGATTGACCAGAATGCGATACTCGAATATTACCAAGAGAAGAGAATCGAAAGTCTCGCTAAACAGGGCTTTTTTGCTCGTCTTTGGAATCTTATTAAAGGATTGTTCAGGTATAATTCATGGCTGGCACATTTTCCATCCTAATGTTAAGAGGGGTTTCCTCATGCGTTTTAACCACAAAAAACTAACTGGTAAGTTTTTCCGGGCAGCGTAGGTCCACTGCACAGGTTAACACTACACAAATCGCTGTGATCGACAAATCGCTTGGTCGACACCTTTATACGAGCACATTTCATCCAGTGGTTGAGTATGAAGAGAAAAAAANGGGGGGGGGGGGGTGAGGACAGAAAGAAGATTATAAAAGATCATGACTTGTACGAAAATGACCACTCCAGACACACCACCACTGCGATTATTCACCGATGCTGGAGACCAGCATTGCAGCGCTTCTATGACGTAGAAAACTGTATATCAATACCTAAGCTTGACCTTGGTGTGAACTTTGGATCGAGCGATCCAGAGGCCTAATGAACCCCACTTTTAAGCGGGATCGATGCCACTCAGAGCTTGTCCATGGGAGGGTTTTTGCTGAGATACAAAAGCTAAACTGAAAAGAAGATCGTGTGTTTCAGGAAAGAAAATGATGAACATAACTGCTATGCGAATGACCCCGGTTGTATTCGGATGGTCGTTGACGGATTAAGCATCGATGAGAGGCGATCACTAGAGGAGGTTGCCTCAAGTGGTAATCACGTCGAAGTGACTCATTTCATCGAGAACAAATTGTGCGCTGTGCCGTCACTCTACGAAGAGTACCATAAATGGAACATCGATAATGATGTACCCGCAGCACTCAGAGATATTATTCTGAGTCTCACTTACGCACAGCGAAGGTATTTTTAAAATCATTTTTAAAAAGATATGAACACCATTCACCTTCCGTAGCTTTCTCACTCATTAGATAAAAACCATAAAAGCATATTGCAAAATGATACTCCTAATATAAATGCAAAATCTCTGGAAGTATTGTAAATCGGCCTAAAATGTCTTTGTTTCTCTATGCTACTGATAGACAATTCGATATGGAAGAGGGTAGTGGAAGTGGAAGAGAGGAGAATGGTGGGTGTGGTGAATTATAAAGCTAATGAAACAATCCACCATCACATTACTATATTCCTCCATTCGAGAAGAAACCACCAACTGCATCGAGAAAATTCAGTAGCATTAGTAGTGGCTTGCTAATAATATGAGCACATATCACGTGTCACTGATGGCAACAATGAATGAAGCTTCCATCTCAGCTGCCTGATTGGTCGCTATATTGATCATCTTCATTGTTCACCGTGGCCGAGTGCCGGAATGCCGAACGACAAATTCTCCGATGCCGAATGAGCATCAGAAGAGACTGCTTTCATTAGTTAAAATGACTTGTGATGGCCTAATTAGTTTCAGTTTTCCAAGCAACATTCCCTCAGAATCGACAACGGTATCCCAAAAGAAATATCGAGTTTTGGTGCAACCTTGCTATAAAAACTATTATGAATGAACAAGGAGGAAATAGTATGAAAAAAATTGTTTCATTCACACAGCAAAACAGTGCATTTCAAATTATTATCGTTATATGGTAGGAATGTGAAAGCTATACTGGATGAAGTTCGTTTGATGTAGGGTATAAAGTGAATGTCTTCAGAGAAAAGGGTAGTTAGCATCGAGGCATATAAGAATGAAAAATCGCATTTCAGAACACTGCTATACGCGCGGTAGAGTCCTCTTGAAAAGAAAAGTGCATCCAACCACGAATGTAAAAGAAATTCATTCATAATGAACAACGAAGAGCTCAAACCTGCGATAGAAATTTGTTCAGTTGATAAGCCACAATCATAACCATCCACCGAATTTCTTGGCACAGTGGGTGATAAACGGGTGAGTGGGAGGGGGGGAGGGGGGGGGGGGGAGCGGGAGGGTAGGGTTCGCCTATGTGTTTTACCGATCATATCGTTTACTAGTTCCACAGATTTGCGAAAAATGAAGTTATGGATAAGGGAAGTTCAGATTAAGGAAATTCTACCGCAAATAGCAGCAAATTCAGGAAAGATGGTCGCCAAGCATTTCTAATTCGATGAGGGACGACCAATCTATAAACTACAACAACAATAATACAATATGAGTTTAGAGCAATCGAGAAATTGCGACGATTAGAACTCATCGATGCAATCAAAGACTATTACAGAGGAAGGATCGAACGCAGAACGCCCAAGGAACAACACGTTCGTTGATCATTGCAAAACGATCTTTTCCGTTTAAGTGACCCCTATCCAGCCTTGAAGATTATTAGACACCTTATTGTTAGATCACTCTCATGCTCGAATATCCTCACAAAGTGCGGTTTGAACATTTCAGCGACATTTTTGCAGACGGTAGCGAAAAGTAATCGAAGAGTGAGTGATAAGCTGCCTTCACGTTTATGAGAGTGGTGACTATATTCACCATTCTTTGAAACTTTAGATGACTGCCAATAGATAATCGCACTGAACGGGCGAGGAAATGCAAAAAAATTAGCGTTGCCCAACACTTTAAGTTCGAATTTATCTGCAGGAAATCGGCAAACTTTTGAGACAATACTGCCATCATTCTGAGTGCATAACTACATGAAATTTCATTTTCTTACATTCTGAAAGACACCTTTATTGCTGTGAGCAAACATCGACGAAATTTTGTTTCGTTTGAGTCTTCAAGTGTTTAATTGAATGAAAAAGCACAGAGGCCTTCCTTGATTTTTCTCCTTCTCCCCTCTCCATTATTTTACTTCCCTTAAGATGCATGGCAAAGAACTTGAATAAGTTCAATGAAATCTTCATGCGAACTTTAAGGAAATCGAAGAATTCGTACAAAGGATGAACAAAACATTCGCCAGATGTTACAACCCAACAAGAGTGAAGCACTGGTTGAGAAGGTGAGTGCCCATATTTATCTCATGTTCACGCAATTATTAATCTTTATAACACTTTCAAAAGATACATTCCGCAGAAAGAAATTTACTAGAGAGGATAAATAAGAAGATTAGACGATATTGGTCACCGCTGTGGCTTCGAGCATCTCTAAAAAATGTGGAGCAGTGTAAAACCCGTAACTGTACCGGTACAGCGTTAAATCGTATCAGCAGAGTGTGAGCCGTACCAAAATAATATGAACCGCCACTTATAGAGGTCAACCTTTTAGGAGCTTTGCATCCAAGGAGGCACAAAAATAAATGTATGATACTGAGCGCTAAAAATGAAACTTTTTGCAGGAGAGCAGCCGAATCGACGAAATGAAGCTGATAGGCGTCGAAAAAATAATTATAAAAAATGTAAAATAATCGTATAAAAATTCTTTACAATCCTGTGGATTATCGTTATCGAAACTGCAATCTCAACATGAACGAAGACACAGACACTACGGCAAAGTGTTGCCTCAATCTGACGGTACTACATATGGAATCGACTGCATTTTGATTGAATCTTCGAAAAACATTTCCACAAAACTTTGCACAATCTAGCATTGGTCAGTTTCAGATGTTGGAATATATATGATCAATCCACTTGGAGCACATAAAGTGCGTCATTAGGATAGCGAGCAATGCGCAGCAATGAGGCATCCAATCATCGTCTTCTCTAGATTGGTTTTTATAACGGAAATGATGAGAAGTGATGCATTAACAGTGTTTATGTAAGCGACAACTTGTGGACCGTTCGCCGAAATTGTATTACGCCGTCAATCACAACAAACAGCAAAAAATTTTCTAACCTATTAATCAATGCGAATGCAATGTAGATCACTTAGTGGTATCGTGCAATGCTAATTTTGTTTGCTCTTTTACGCACAATCTACACTCAAACTATGAGTGAAGATAAATGCCAAAAAAGAGTCGTCACTCAGTATACCCATAAGGCAGAGTCGCCTTTGCGTATTCAGGCCTCTAAAAGCAAGGAAATGCCTTAGAGCTTCCAATTTTACAAGGCCTTTAGTGAGTAAAGTATGTGTTTTTTTGTAATTCAGGCTGTTCGCCTTATTCGCCTATAAAGCATTTGTTACTCTCGCATGAAGCATATCACTCTTTTTGTCTGATGCCGAGAAGCTTACAGCAGTGTTTTTCATCCAACTTTCGCTCCAGAGAACACGGCATTTTTGTCAGAGATCACCGTTAAACAGACGCATCGCACTGTTTCAAAAGACGGTGACAAACGATGACCCCTTTGTCACCGGTTGTTCTGTTAGCTGGCCGTTTCACCGGCCAATATTTCCGTAACGAATCAAAACGGAGATAAATGAGATTCTCTTCACACTGAGGAAACTATGTAGAAAAATCATTTAAGAGCTTTATAGCGGGAACGATAGAATGGATGATCGATCAATCTACTCTCATGCACCTTTATGTGTATCTCGGAAACACTTTGAGAGTGTCCCTTATGCGGGCTTCAATTTCACTACTGAAGCAAGAGATGGGAAATTTGCCATCAACATAGAAATGAGTTAAGGAAACTTCAATATGTCTAAATATCTGGATGTACTTTTCACCGCTGAGCTTGGAATCTGCAATTTGCCAGCTAAAGGAAGAATCTTCCACAGAAGTTTTATACGAAGAAGCGGAATCAATTCAGATTTCAGTAGTAACTGCTCACAGTTTACTCGTTCTTAGCGATTTACAGACCCATCTGTCCTGATATGCGGGACTGTGAGTGCACAGAGTGCTTACAATGCTTTTAAGCAGAAAAGAATATGTTTCTTGTAATTTAATTAACGGATGACAAGCCAAATATGTAACATATATTTTCTTGCGATCAATGCAAGTCTCCAATCAAAAATTTAAGCCCATCGAGCATCCCCCGAGTTGCATAACGCTTCACTTGCCAGCAAACCATTACCACTGAGATCTTTAAACGATATTCCTGATAAACACATAAGCGAAACACTGGAAGGTTTGCAATTTGAAAGGCAAAACATGTCGTCCACTTCTCTGCTATGAGACTCTAAATGCGAGTCCGCATATGGCAATGGACTGCCTCCCGGCCAAATTTTGGAAGGATCGATGCCGAAGAACTGCGAACACTCCTCAATGTTTTTCGAAGTTGCAAGTGCTACTTTTCGAGGTTCCCTGAGTGATATTTCCCGAGAGCCAACACAGTCACCACTACTCTTCCTCGGACCAACGTTTGTTTAAGCTGAGTCCCAGACGTGCATTAGTCGCTTGGTATCCATTTGCATAACCATTCCCGAGTGGAAGCGCTAGACACTAGCTTGGAAATATGAATCTGTGTGAAAAAACAACTGGAGGGTGTGTCTCGATCAAGCCGCATACACAGTTCAAACTTGTGTGGCCTTCTGCCCTCAGCTGATGCCATACTGTGCATACAATATAAACAACAGTTTGCATATCATACAGTTGGTGGAATTAACTCACATCTGAGAGTGATTTTCGTAGACACAAAATGCGATATAACGGAAAAAGGCATATTCTAAGCTATGAAAGGCACGCCGCAAAGCTCATGAGATTTAATATACGCAATGGATGAGAAGAAATTGAAGTCAAATAACGGGACGAAATGTTAATACAAACATACCAATGGCCAGTGTGAGTATCAGCCATATCTTCGATGCCGACCTCTTACCAGATGCTGAGATGTCGCCTTTATCGCTTGACACCTTCCGAGCAGCTGTTCCAGGATGAACCGTCTTTCGTGGGCCTTTGCCCATCCTTGAAATCAGATAACTACTTGAGAGGAATGCTTTTAATATTAATCACTGAGAACATTTCAACCTCTTGGAATAGTATGATATTTGCAATGCCTTAGGCACCATAGCAAGAATAATAGTGGGGTATAGACCTGAATCCAATTCAGGTGAGCCTAAATCGGGAGCACCTCTAATGCGACTCCCCCACCGCACGACCACATATATAAACCAGCAAACAACCGATTTCTGCACCTAAATAAACTCTGCAAATTTGCTTCCAATATTCTCACAGAATACATTTGAAAATGGTCCAATTTTTTCCACCGTAATCAATTTTCCACTTCGAGAGTCGCCTCAAACCGTTCATGCTTGATAGCACAATATTCGCATATTTGATCACGTTGAAGTGCGCGTATCTGCCACGAGTGCCTTCGTGTTGGTTTTTATATGGGGCGACGTTTTGTTTAATGAATGGGTTGTCGTGTTGGAGGATGTTGTGTTGTCGGATATGAACAGTCGTTCCATATCGTATCACCTCAGCATTATGGTGTCCGCATGAGTTGCATCAACAAAGGGAGTCAGATTATCGTTGACATCGCTAAAGACATTTGTCTGACATCGCTAAAGACATTTGTCTCCCCTTGTTGCTGCGTCGAAGAAAAATAAGTGCGTCTATCGAAGGCTTTCACAGCGCAGAAAACAGCGAATTTTATAACGTTTGCACTTTAATTAATGGGCATGTCTGCTGCAATGAAGTACTATAGGTTTTTTGAAAAACTGATATTGGTGACGAAAACATTGATAACTGATAAAGCTTCCACCAAGATAAGCGCCTACTTGCCGTCACAGTTCGTTGTCGCACTTTGATCGCGTCTCTAAGAAGTGGTGCATCCACCCTAAGAACGTTGATGAATCAGCAGCACGTTACCAAACGACATTTGTTTTCACATTCACATTCTGGTTGTGCGAGGTTGACTTGCTCTTGTTGACGTCTAGTCACTATTTTCTTGCTCTCTTTTACACTTGTGTCTTATCATTTGCGTGTTCACCCGACCAAGGCCGCGATCGAACCCATCCCTGGACCCCATCTCATCCATAAGTCCTCCAGGCTGATTTTTCATAATTGCAACAAATTGCGCTGATAAGTGGCTCGTGCGTTCTTCAGAACATTTATTTGCTTGAACTGCGATTTCGTAAGTTCCTTCCGTCGGAGTAGTGCGTGTATGTATGCGTCTTTCTGTGTATGTCCATCCCGTGGATCAAGTCCGCCCTGCAGTGGTGAAATTTTGTGATATCTGTGCGATACGATGACTTCTTTAATATCGAGACGATTGAGATGTCCATAATTGAATGTTTATTCAACAATACAGATCAAAAAGTTGCTTTAATTTACCTAAAAATATTAGATTCAAGTCCACCCCTCCTCCCCCTTCCCCCCACCCGCCGAATTTCACAGAAATTTTCACTTCTGGCTACCGTTAATCTGAAAGGGACTGATGTTGCGACATCAATCGTCGCATCTAATATTCTTACGCCCTCATTTTAACGTAAGATGGGCAACTGCTCGTAATGTAGAATTGTTTGGCAGGCTGCTAAGCAATTTTTTTTTGGCACCGGTGACGTCACTGACAATAGCCACACGAGATGCTGGACGCGATGTACGTCTGTCTTCCTGTCTGTCTGCGAATATCGTCCCTTTATAGTCTGTGAAAATTGTTCATACGTGAACGCCGAGAATGTTTCAGTTTGCATCGGTTCAGTTGTACAGTAACAGCGTTCGAGGCTAATACAGCGCTCATCTATTGTGAGAGACGTGTAGCCCGAATGTCGAGACGTTTGTGCCACGGCGCAAATGGCTGAGCACTTCATAGTTATTCGAAGTATTGTCATTTGCAGGGGAGATGAGTGCGGCACATGGACCGCGCGATTACGACCATCTTTTCAAACTACTGATTATCGGAGACAGCGGTAAGCAAACATAATTGCAAACTTTTTATTTGTTCCTCATTGGCTGTTGGCATTTGCTTCCAAAAATCCACTGTCTCGACATCTTGTGTATACATATGCATGCGTCTGTCTGCCTCACTGCCTACTTGTGAGGTAGTTTCCACAGAAAGCTAGAATTGCAAATTTCGCTAATTGTAGCATGCCCTGCAAGGTTGATGTTATTTCATGCCCATAAAAGCTGCAAGCATTTAAGGGTCTTATTTTTATATGATCATTTTGCATCAATCACTACGTTGATTACATCGCAGAATAAATTGTCTTTTATAGAGGCGATCGGATCCGTTCAAGTACGATCGTTTTGTATAGCGTTTTTTGCATTTCATTCGCAATGTTAAACGAGTTGATCATATGAGAGAGGTGTAAAGCGAATATCGCACCATCTGCTCCCACATTCTCTCCAATTGTTTTTTGCAAGTGACTTGAGCGGGATTTTAATCATATTCAAAGCGCTTGCATTGTGGTGACCGTTGGTTTTGTCCCAACGAAATCGCTTTGTTTACCTTAGTTCCGAATCATTGCTACAAGAAAAAGCTGTGAATCATAAGACCCATAGAATTCCATAGCTTTGATCACTCCGTTCTTGCTGAGGTATGACGCCGATACGCCGCCCTGGAAAGAGCCCTATCGAATGGCTTGTCTTTTAAGAGGTTGCTTCACTTTAAGCGATAACCATGGTAATGAGCTAATCTACCTCATATCCCATCTGTCAGCGGTAACGATGAAAGTTGCTATTTTTTCTTAGCCTCAAATTTGCTCTTAAATCTTTGCTGAAAGCTCGGCAGTCCAACACATATATAGTATACTCTCTGGGTAACTTCAGTTTTTCGAACGTCTTTGTCAAGGCTGTCTACGGCTATATGCTCACCTATAAAATTATCTGCAAAGCGCTTTCGAACAAAAAATCCATAGGCCTTTTGTCTCAGTTGTTTCTAGCATGTCATTAATGCCGCTGACAGTTGTCTGTGTTAGGCATCCTTTACTAGAGATCTTTTGGAAGAGATGACGATGTACGTTAATATCCTGACTTTGGCCTACCTGATCATCCACCTGTTCAACATTCGTCCTATCTAACTGCTTAAAGAGAGCATTTGTAGGCTTGTTTATTGACATCGTCTCTCCACTTCTAATCTTCCAAGTGGTCATTCGGCACTCTCCAACCTCTGTTACATACTGCGAGAGTATTCCTCTGCTTTTGCTAAGTTACAGGTGCTATTACAAGCATTCCCATTAACACGTCGACCTTTATCTTCATATCCTTCGTAGCATAAGATAGCTGTAAAGTTCTTTGCTCTATCTGTCCCAATGTCGAACGTTTTTTTTCCCTGAAGTCTTCACAGATTTTACGAGAGCTGCAATGTTCATTGCACATCCTCGTTTCACCTTTCATCTCTTCCAGCACATTAACGTGCAAGAAGTGACCCATCGGGAGACATTGGGCACATCGGAGCAAGGCAGCCCATGTTTTACCAGGTCAGCTAACTGGTCATTCATATAATATGATCGATTGTGCTATACTGATGCTTACGACCGGTGTGTTTTCATGACTGGCGCCTTTTCAGTTGCCGTGCGATTCTATCAAGAGCAATTCTCGTTGAAAATTCATAAAAGTATGATGGAAGACACGTAGGTTTATAGTTTTTTATGTCCTCATAACTACGCCTTCCGTGCTTGAGCACAGTTGTTGGCGTTACCGATTGTAAGGAACTGTGTCCCACCAGAGGTGCATTGGAATTATGATATGGAGGATCTCCAGGTCCGTCGATACTAGGCGGTATTTAGCGTGCGGCAAGTCATAGTTTACCTCGCAAAGAGTGTTTGTGTTTCCGCCACTAATTATAGTACTTCTAGACTGGACAGCGCTATGTAGAAGTTGTTGGTGGCATGCTCGATTGCGGATTGCTTCATTACTTCCATATAGTCGTATTTAACCGAAGTAAGCAATGGCTATAAATGGTCGTCGTTCGCACATCTTTTGAGACTTTGCTTCCGTTCAATTATTGCCATCAGCCATATCGTTCGGAAACTATTGTGGCCCTGTTAAAGTATCCTATGGACAAGGTTCTGCAGAAGGCAACATTCCCGAATGGCCGCTTTGCCGTACTTCATCATTTATTCAGCAGTTGTCTTAGTCATTGGGAACCCAATCTAGGGAGCGGGTCGCAATCTTTGCCAGCTTGTCTTCTTTATTACCTACTGTATAAAGCGCTTGGTAATTTCATTATTACCTCCATGGTCGACTAGTCTTATATTTGGATTGGCGTCCAACTTCGAGCGCTTTTTCGAAGACGTCGCGTTTCTACTTCTTTCAACATTTTACCTTAAAAGCACTATTGTTCGATTCGAAGGGATGATTGATCCCTATGTTGAGGGGGTCGATATCTTGCGTAGAACGTGTCGTCCACTTGTAGTGACACGATCAATTTTTTTATTAGCTTAGGCAGTTATTATTATTAAGCTTTCATCCTCCGTTTGAAGAAGCGGATTCTTTGAAAAGAAAGCAGATTGCTTCTATAGAAAATTGCTTATCGTTATCGCTCCCTAATTTCATCACCCGTACAACATTCTCTATTACATCTCTTAAGTCCTCTATTAGGCTAAGTGATGCATCAGATTTTCAGTGTATTTTCTTTTTTATTCTGCATAAGGGGTCTTCTCAAAGTTTGAGGTTCATTTCCTTGTGTACAGAGATCCATTTTGATAATGTGATTTGAGCTGATTTCACTCATTGCGACACACACTTACTGCCAACGTTGCGGTTTACTCCCTCTATCCTCATATAAGCGTCGTCTGGAGTCATCATTGTTGCGTATAAGACACCGCGTCGCTTCGTTTTAGAATTGCCAACAATATTGCATTTCATTTCTTATATCTTGTTGAAGAGTTGAACAGATTCTAACATCTTGTGATGAGGAAGAACGCGACGAATAAAGGGGGAGGGGGATATTTTGATATTAGCTGCTCTTTGTTTTGACATGCCAATTGAATGTTTTTTTAGGTGTTGGCAAGAGCAGTCTTCTTCTTCGGTTCGCTGATAACACATTTTCACGTGAGTTTTTCAATATTTGTTTGCAATTTTTATCATATTCTTTCGTGGCACTTTCTTCATTATTGTTACCCATTTTTTGTCTCGCAAATAGCGAAGCATGGGGGGGGGGGGGGGGGGGGGGGTGGAGGGAGGCTGTCCGTCTATTCACGTATTCCAGTCGTGAGGTCTGTTGTTTCGCTTTTATCAAAAATTACACTGCTGCGGGAACTAGACTTTCATCTGATATTGGCATTTAGAGCCCTCAAAGGATCTTCGCAGTTGACGAATTTCAGAGGCGCCTAAAAAACGTCGGAGACCCTCAAACTTTGACATTTCCATAATTCTGCGCTTCTGTGTATAGATGGATGTTTTCTCATAAATTTTTGTTCAGCTTACTGTACTTACAGATGGGCACATAATTTCAGTAGAATGCTTTTGCCGTTGTCGAGTTTATAGGGCTAAAAAGTAACTATTGGTTGGTTGTGGTGTATCTCAGATTTCCTTGTAACCTTTCCGTTTTCTTTGCAACACTTTAAAATGTGCGGGCTTTGTAACGAAGCTTTATTGCAAACAGGAGTCATTAGTCATTTTATATAAATGGATGGTTCCTTTCACTTTGCTTTCAGTGGTCTAAACATTTTCCAGCTGGAATAATAACTTCATGTTGTCCGTTACCGTTACTGAATTCCATGCGATGAGTTGCCGCAGATATAGAGTCAGTTCCTCGTTGAAGAATTCCTAAATGCGCTAAATTTGTAATGACATCATCTGATCTTTTAGCGTCCGATGCACACAGGACAAATAAAAACCTGTTTTGAAGACTTTGTATAGTGTTACTCTCCAACGTCCAGGGTAATCATCGCAGCCATTGCTGTTACTCTTTATTGAGCGCTGTTGAGGGTGTTAATATCCCTCTTATCATCGATTTCTGCAATTAGTTCACGATGTCACTCATATCTTTATGTTTGCATCCACGAAATCACGTGATCAGCCTTCAGTGCACTCAAGCCGCAGATCATCTTAAAGTGCGTGAATTGTTGTGTGCTCTACTGCAATGCTCACAGCCAAGCGTAGAGCATCATAATTTGCATAACCACCTTATCTTAATTATTTTTCCCTCGAAGCATGGTCATAGGCAGCAACTTACAGTGCACTCCTACCAAATGTGTGGAATGTGCTTCTGACGCAGCAAAGATGTGACAAATTGCTCACTCATTCTTCTTCCGGTGTCGTCTTTGCAAACCGGTTATGTGTGCATGCGATGTTTAATGTGAACACATAATTGATTATTGGCGTTGACTTGTTAGCTGTCATTAGTATATTTCCTTGTTTCCCGTCTATCGAATTTGGCCTGTTGTTCGGTAATGTTTATACCTGTTCGTGGATTGTCAGTATCACTTTCGTCGAAATGCTTAATTGCTGAAGCATTCAGAGATGTGGCTAAAATTCGGTTTGTTATTCCTGTTTCATGCACTGTAGGAGAAGATAAGCACCCCTTTAGGATGGCTAAAAAGTGCACTTGAGTTGACGTTCTTATCGAGTATTGATTGTAGCATTTTTGTTTTCGGTGAAAATAGTTTTATTTGGAAATTAGTTTTTCCCGAAATGTTCCGCAGTCTTCTTGAATCCAATCTTTATTTTCAAAGCAAAAGACAGTTGAGGAGGGAGCGAGAACTTCTTGAAGAATAGACTTTATATAGGCGTATCACGAAGGATCAACAGTTGTATTTTGCCTTAACTAGTAGCTAACGGTGGAGACATAATGTTACAGAGTTATCATAGAATGCCGAAGAAAACTCTCAGATGTTACATTGCTGCACATATGCCTTGATCGCTTCCAACTTTCCCACTGAGCGAAGCTGTTCGATTCCCAACAGGGACGAAATTCTTGTCGGAAACGTTGATCGCGCCAATGTCGAAGCTTCAACGTAATGGTGCTTCGTGGAGCTAAATCCTAATAGTGGAATGAATGAGGAATATGCATTCTAAGACCAATGCTGCACTTGGCGACGAAGTTGTAGGGAGAGTGTTTCAACTTCGTCGTTGGGTTTGCATTCAGAAATTATTGCCGACTAATTTTATAGAAAATGCCATGCATGCAATGCTGAAAGTAATGTTCATTTAGATGTTGAAGTATGTTTTGAGTTCGAGGTGTTTTGAGTTCGAACTGTTCAAAACATACTCAAAGTATGTTTTGAACAGTTCGAGGTGTTCGCATATTTGTACGCATGAAAGTGGTTGCGAAGGCGTTTTTAGCACACTGAAGTGTTTTACCAAAAACGCATATTTGCCTGTTGCCACTTGAGGTTCTTCTCGATTCCCTCTTACTCAATTTCGTTATGTCGTCGACGCGCTCATACATAATCACATTCGCCGACAAATATTTAGAGGCCTATGAGAAAAGAACGTGAAGGATTGGATGCTATTCTTATGCTATGGCCTAACCGAACGTCCTGAGCGATGTTGTACGATGGTCACGGCGTTTGAATATGCCGCCATTCACGGCGGTGAGGGCCGCATGGCGATGTGATTTAAATGCTGTGCTCTTTAGCAATAGTACTGGCCCTCGGATAAGTCTAATTTAAAGGTTTATGGTATGTGGGAAGTGGAAGGGCGAGGGGAGGAGGGGAATTCATTAGTTTGATAGACCCGAATGTTAATAATGCTCGCATTTGATGCTGTACTTTGGAGAAATTTCGAAAAATTTCAGTTTTCGATTTCCGATGATACTGAAATTTAGGGATACCGAATGTCAGCTTACTCGATCTTGCACATGTGTGCCTCTGTCTTGCAACGAAGCGTTATTTTGTAGCTTGATGGGATCAGTAATGCTTTTTAATGGATGCGTTTTGTGCCTAGTTCATTATTTGTTGCAATCGGCTCACTGGTACAGTGGTGGAAGTTGCAAATGCTAACTCATATCGTCTCAGTTGCTATGGGATCTTATTCTGCCCGTTACGCACTTCTGCAAACTTGGTTGCAATGGCCAATCATGAACATAGCGTCTGTGGATGTATGTATGCCAATACCTTTGCTGTTTTCAACTCGGTGACGCCTTAGGATCAAGTTACGCAATTTAGTGGTGTAGACTTCTTGTGCCGTTTTTCATGTTGGCCCATGAACCTTGAAAAGGATTATAAATATTTAGAGGTATTAAATAACTTGCGTGATTTTTACATAGGCCGAATGTTTCTGTTACAAGAGTTCGGTCATAACAAGAACAAGTCTTCGTCGAAAGTTTAGGCGACCGATGGGATTAATCACTACAAGAAGGTATAAATACAACTGCTTAGCAATTTCGGGACCCGGTGATCAAATGAGCATTAACAATTTTCATCGTTGGAGTTTTTGTGGTGCGCTGCTCAGTGTTTTTCGAGTGAAAAACGTTTGTGAATTGATCAAATTGGGCTTAACATTGAATTGCATCAGTCGATGTGTTTAATGCAGCTTCAATCAACCCGACATTCTTTGATCGTTGAGCGAATGATGTCTAGGTGATGGTGACGTTGAATTCATATTGCATTGCTTGAACTTTGATGAGGTGACTTTACAGCGAATTACATAACAACGATAGGCGTGGATTTCAAAATTCGAACGATCACAATAAATGGTCAGCGAGTGAAGCTGCAAATATGGGACACTGCTGGACAAGAGAGATTCCGTACTATCACATCAACGTGAGTTGTTTTTGTAGACATGTTTGTTTGATTTGTGGCCTATGCAAGTGAGGCACATAGAGGAAATCAGTGAATACTACGACTGTTGTACTTCAACGCAAGAAGTACGTGATCCTATTTGCAGCAGAAAAGACTTCATTAGTGGTGAATGTGACAAGCGATGCAGAAAGCTATGACCCATTTCCTCTGACGTTTCGTTTGAGGGAGCAAGCGGCAGTTTGAAGACCTGTGTATGCGTTTATTTATTTATTTATTTGCTTGTCTGCTTGTTCACTTATTTATTTGTTCATTTATTTATTTATTTATTTAGCGCTTTTCTTCATAATCATATTCACATTCCCGTTTATACATATAAATATGCATATGTTATATAGGTACGTATATAAATAGATGGAAATACTTTGTGTATGTATGCATATTCACTCATCAATTCATAATCGTTTCTGTCTGTTGGTCATATAATCTCACCGTATGAACCGCACGCTTAACGGTGACGAAGTATATAATCGTGGATTGTGACTTCCTCAATTTCGTTCATACCTACAATTTTCTTTATCTGCTGCTAATAATCAACGATTTCTTGAAGTTGGGAAATTAATCTGCTGTGAAACCGGCCAAGAAATATTGATGACTTTCGCTGTCGTCGCGGTTGTCGCATATTTCGTTGAACTAAAGTCTTGGCTTATGTTCCGTTTTGAAGGCTAGCTTATTTGTCGTATAGAATATTGCCCTCTTTGTTGCAGGTATTACCGAGGGACACACGGTGTAATCGTCGTTTATGAGGTCACTAGTGGCGACTCATTTAGTAATGTTAAACGATGGTTGCATGAAATCGACGCTAATTGCGACAATGTTCAGAAAATCCTTGGTTAGCCAATTGTTCTTAAATACTGAGGAAAAAACAGGGAATTCCACTTTCCACATTGATTCAAGGGGTAAGGGGGGAGGGGAGAGGCTTTCCTATCCTCTTCTTCCGTCCACCTTCGTTGCTCCATCTGCTGGATAAGAAACAGTGGCAGCTTTCGAGGTGCACCAGCATTTCACTTGACCAAGTTGTGCCATTCACGGGCTCCATTTTTTGTCCAAATTTATTAATACTGTTCACATCAAAACGCTTTTTTGTGTTTTCATTTACTCTCTGCCGCCTTCCATCTCCAAGATGCAGCCGTCTGAATAATAATTCCACCTCTCATCAAGAAGCCGTACGCGCCGCTCAGTAACATCAGCGAACACATATCAAGATATTGATTCAGTAGATTTGTTGACGAATGAATATCGAGCCAACCACCTAAACATTGTTCGTCTGAGGATTTACGAATTGACCATTGCAAAGGTCTACCCCTCGCTGTTCCTGGCTGTTTCGGCACTTGATTTGATTGCTTTGCTTGTTGCTTCAGTAAAAAAATTGCGAGACGAGACTTTATCAGTCGAATCGGAATGAATCAGCGAGATCTGATGAAATCCTTGTCGAATATCAGGCTCCTCAGTCCTCATAATAGAAAATAATGATCTCTAAAGGATCTTTTACCTCATGCTTTTGTGAAGGTTATTAAAGAAGAGCATGGCTTGCACATATTAAGTGGGGTCTTTTTTGAGTGGAACGCGAGCTTTATCTAGTATTGCAAAGCAAACTGATTCTAACGGCTGTTGTTTGCTTTGACATCTCATACTTCAGTTTTTGCGTTTGAGACTAGTGCTGTTTGAATTTGCTTGTTTATGCGTGGATGGGTGATGCGAATGAGGTTGCAGTGGGCAATAAAGCCGACGATCCCGAAAGACGGGTTGTCCTCGAAGCGGATGCACGCCGATTTGCAGACACAATGCATATACCTTTCTTTGAGACATCCGCCAAGGAAAACATTAACGTCGAAGAGGTACGTTGTATAGGATTTCGTCAAGAAATGTGCTTGAGGTTAAGAGAATATGAGCAAGAAATGGTCATTAGTTGATGATGAATTGACAGCGTTCTTGCGCACTTCTGTTTTTTCTTTGCAAACAAGCAACATTAGTCTGTCAGAAAGGATGTGATAAGTTTGGCTAAGAAGACACAAGAATACTGTCGAGCACACTCAGGCAACCTTCATCTGTCTGACTTCGCGAGATGCAGTCGGCGCTACGTTGGGAGCAGGAAGAGATTTTCCGTGGTTTTGTGACAGCGTTAGACTTATAAGGATACCCACCATCGACCAGTAGAAATGGCAACTCGTGCATGCATAGTAGTTTTTGTGATGACTACCCTATGCTTTACTTGGTGCCCTATACTGTATTGAAGTCCTTCCAAGGACTCGTAGGGGAGAGGGATAAAGCAAAGATGAGTGCTTGCTTTGAGGAACATCAGTTGGAATATTAAAAAAAACTTGGAGCTCGCGTCTCAGGAAGGTATATTGTAATCTCCGGTCGAGAAAATTCAGTAGGTCATTCACAACTCTTTAAAGAATTATCGACTTCATTCACTTTTTTCATGTTGTGAAGTTTTGCGTTTGCTTCGTTCGCCTTAACACTTGGTTTCCATTCTCGAGAATTTCCGTTTGACTCGTTTAATCTCGTCGAGTTGTATCGTCAGTGTCGTTTCCGGAAAATCGGCCTCTATAATCTTTGACTGTTGTTTTATGACTGTCGAATGTTTCCTCTTCATTCTCTGAGATTCATTTTTGCGTGAAACGACTTTTTAGGGGCCGAAATCTGCTGTGCCGAATTTACGGACTAGGTGTTTAGGTGTTCAGCGTCCGCACGGATTTGCTCTTCAGAAATCAGCCCGATCATCGTTGACAGTATGGTAGTGATAGCAGTAGAGAGTATTCTAATGCGAAAGGGGCGACTAGGGAATTCAGAAGTGTTGAGGTCGTTATGGATCTTTAAGTGGTGGTTTTCGATTTTCTAGGTTCTCTTCGTCGAAGTTTTTCCGTTCTTGCCAGTTTCGCTTACGGATCCTTACTTCTGATGGAGATTCTATCCTCTTCACGTTTCTCTTCGACGATGTTCCGATTCCAGATCCCTCCTCCACCTATTATCACTTGTTATACTAAGTTACATTCTTCATTTCCTTCACCATGTTGACCGTTGTGAGCGCTGGATTTTGGATTTGAATTTTCTGCTTGTACGATTCTCATTTATTTCCAAATTATATATCCGTTTGTTTACGTACCCGTTAATCTGTTCTCACTACTAGGTATGAAGACATCCTGATGGGCCATTAGCCAGGTGAAAGGTGGAACTACCCCTTCATTTCTCCCTCTTTTCGAAGGGTCCGTTCTCCTCCCGGAAACTTTCGTGAGACCAAATTTATTTGAGCAATTATTACTTCTTTTTCTAGGTTTCTTCAACGTCATTTGGACTTACTTCCAAGTTATAAACACTTTATAAACACTTGATTTCACATCTCGCGGCGTCGTTTTTTAGAAATTCTGAGCGACATTCAAATTCGCTCAAAAAAATTGGCCACAGTTTTCATCGTTCATCTGTGAAAAGAGAACGCTTGTCAGATTTGGCGATCCTTTCGCACCGCAGAAGGTTTATAAGTGACATCTCCGATACCAATTTAATGGAATTGGCGAGCACAAAAATCGCCCCCATAAAGGCGATAGCCTCGGTGACTTACCACGGTTATTGTCTGGCTCGTGGGTTGCCGAAACAGACTACAGAAGCCATGCCGGCAGAAACAGTTCTTTGATGAATATTCTATGACTTCGAAGTTCATTCAGCTTTCGTTTTTGCGACTGTCTCCAAATACTTTCCATCACGATGAGACCATTTAGTAGGACCTATGCCAAGGTACTCGAAAAAGAGTTCTTGCTTAACGATGCGCATTTACCGAGATATAGCCGAAATATTTCATCCCTTCCCTCCAAACATGTTAGGACTGTAGTTACGGTTCCCATATGGAACATCCTCACATTTGGGCAACTATTTATATCCGAGTTGACAGAGCTGGAAAGAGAACCTGCAGAGTCGTTTAATGTTCGCATCAAAAAAAAAAAAAAAAAAAACACGAAATAAAGATGAATTTGCAAATGGGTGGAAATCAAGGTTGGTCTGTTATGTAGCTTTGAATTCATGGCGTTCCACCGACGACATTAGCAATTCGGTGATCGGTGGAAGCATTGTCCGCAGGTTGGCGTTGTCACTGAGACACAAGTTTTTTACATCATTTACTTCAAGTTGCGATTCACGACCTAGATCATGATATGATCCTTGAGCCTGTGTAGAATATAGAAATTCATATCACAGATGTTCAACTGCATAACGGGTCTTGTACTGGATGCGAAACTACGATCACCACAGCCGGCCGCAGGCGACAAAGGAGTTCGGCTGGGAGGCAGTCCGAGGCGTCAAGAGAAAAAGAAGTGCTGCTAGTATGGTAATTCCATTCCATCTGGTCTCCCCCTCTGTGCGTCTTTCAGCTCAAAAACGGACCACAAATTCGAAGTATTGTCGTACGAACGCGATTACTGCAATTTGCACCAAGTTGTTGATGAAGCTGTCGGTGCACTGAAGAACGTGCGAGGTGGAGAATGATACAAAAATTTGCATCTTTGCCAAGGTGGGTGATGCTTGTTCCGGAGCGAAAATTCTATTAGCTAGTGGTCGTTGAGAAAGAAGGTATTTCACGAACTCCAACAAGACGACTTGCGACTGTTTCTTAATTGAGAATTCACTACCTCTCACAAGTATCACCAGCAAAACAAGGGGATTGTATTATGAAGTGAACATTTTGCGGTCCGTTTCATGCTGAAAAGTGACGTCTTGTTCGTGCAACGTGTATGGTGTTACATTAAGGTATCTTGAAAGACAAATAGTGTGTCGAGACTCTTGGGTAATGACTTCTTTTTTATCCTGGCAGCCTGAGTTCGTTTCTAGCTGCTACTTTCGAAAAGCACTGCAAATGTTTTTAGATTCATTCCACCACTCCAGAATGTCTTGTATTACCACTGTGGAAGTGATCGTCGTGTTTTGGTTCCCCTAAATTTGAAGATACTTGACGTCGTCCCTCGTAAAAATTTTTGTTGATGGCTGCAGTTATAGTGTAATTTTGATTTTAGCGCCTATATTTTTTGCTATGCTGTTTTGAATGAAAGAATACTGGCAAATCGATTTTGAGGAGATCTGTTCAGTTGACTGAGGAGAGGAAGGAGGCAAAACAGGAGAGATTTCGTCGTCGAAAATTGTTCATGTTGCGGAAGTACATGTTCAAAGTGGTGTGTACCATGCATCCTATGCAATAGAATCGCAAATTCAATTTGACACATTTAAAGTGAAAAGAATACATTTGCAGTAATCTACTTTAATTTATTGAAGTTAATGCGGAATTTGAACTCGTCCTTCATTCAAAACAAAAGCGTTCGAAAAGATTAGGCTATCATCTTGGCGTCGGTTCTTCATCTGTGCTTCCTTCTGTTTGCTCCCCAAATATTTCGCCTTCTTTGCTTGCTTCTTCTCTCTGAGCATGAGCAGTCTTTGTCGATTCATTTATGTTTCAGAATTGTTATCTAAAAACGTCTAAGGCGAATGAGACAATTTTTTAGAACGGTTTGGATTCTTGCTTCAAAGGTCCCATACTTCAGTGCAAATTTTTATTGTATAAATACGTATATATATGTATATGTCGAACGTTTAATTAGCCGGTAAGGTCCTCTGTGAAACACAATTGGTGTTGACTGTTCGTAAACGATCGTCGTTCTCGTTTTCATCTCCTTTGCTTTTGAACTTTCGATGTAGCCATTGCTTCGCCTCTTCGAAACGAATGTTTTTATTTTCATGTTGGCTCTCTTTTTCTTCTCCTACGTCCTTCATTTTCAACTGCTTCAACCCTTCCTGTTATGTGTAATATAAAGGACCGTATGTGATTTGATCGTTGAGGGCTGCAGTAATGTTGAATTCTTATTCATTTCCACTGTTTCCAACGTGCGCTTCCAACATTTTCAAGAAATGTTTCCGAAGTTTTATGGCGAAAATCTGTATAACTCTTGCTGATGGGATGCAAGATGGAGCTGACTGGAGATAACAACTGCTTGTTGTTTTTGCTAAATTCTTTGAAATTGGTTTGACTTAGCTGACTTGGAAACAATTTTAAAGCTTAATTCGTGTTTCCTATAATTTCGCGTCCTTTTACTTTTCAAATTTTTTTTTTTCGTTTCGCTTTTATGTATTTATTCTTCTCTATAGCTTTCGATATTCAAGAATTCAGACAGCAGTTCAGATGCACTCATAATGTAGGCATAAGAAGGACATATCATTTGGAATTTTGTGGACGAAGTTTGCAGGAAGACTAACAGAAAGACGAGTTTCTTCGTATTTTCATTGTATGGGTTTATACTTATTGGTTATTCATGCTGGAATGGAGGGCTTTCCATATGTGTATCTGAATGTGCTTTTTGTTGCTTGTGCCATCTTCTATTCTTCCTCTGGATGATTGTATTCGTTACTTTGACCTTCTGCCATTGGTTCACGTCTTGCAAACGTCACAGAGGGAAGGGGAGTGGTTTGTTTGTGACCACTTGGTTGTTTAAAAGGAACAGAGGGAGGGTAGAGTGAGTTATGGGTAGCGGAATTAGATTAGTGCTGCGATTATAGCTGAATTTATTTTTGCAGTTCTAACAAATAGAGCGACCAAATTCGGTGGATGTTTCCGATACTATGGCATTGTTTATGGTTGATTGCGCTTCCGTGCGCTCATCCAAGAAACTGTGTTGAAGCCCTCGCAATTTTATTCCATCTGCAGTGCAGTGCTGCAAATTGCCTTGCCGTATGCTCTTATAAGTTGTCCCACCAGGTGTTTGTTTTGAGCGCCTTTTCTTTTGTTTCAATGTTTCTTTAGGATCGTAGGTTTAGACTTTTGCAGTCTTTCCTCTTCTCTCTCCTTCCCTCGCAATTCTTTCCATTTTAATTTATTTTAAATGCGCTCGCTTCTCTTGCGTTTTTGTTCTTTGCTGTCGTTCGCAACAGGCATCGAGTCACGCTGTTGAAAAGATTGCCCGTTACTATTGAGCGGTAAGCATGCATTCGAAGTTAACTAATTTTATTCAAAAGCTTTGTTCGATTCATCACACAGCAATTCAATTATTCACATCCACTGAATTCACTTATATTATGAGGATCACAAAGTCACTACACTTTATATATCACGTCTAGGAGTTCACGTATTATATTAGTCGATCAAAGCGCAATGATCAGGCAGCTGTTAATAACATGCAGCCGGCATGATGTGGTCAGTTGCAGAATTCGATGGGAATGGATGCTTGTTTTCTTTCACTTTCCTATTGGGAAAGACATAATGAGTATCACATTGCGAAGCAGACAACACCTCCCTCTTGAGGGATGCGGATTCTGAGAAAATAGAAAAGATGCAAGTGGGAAGAGGAATCGTGAAAGGACTGAGGATTGCAAATGCATTCATTCTGAGGTATCATCTGCGCCTAAAAATTTTAGTGTGCTTGCAAATTCATGTATTCATCACCTGAGTCTATTTCAGCACTGACGCTGCCAACAGATTTGTGCCGCCATACAAGGCGTGGTGGCATGAATTGCATCACTTTTTGCACCACTGATATCTGTGTGCCGGATCTCGCATTATTTCCAAGTCACGTACGCTCAGCACCTGAAAAGTGTGCATCACATGTGGGCGAGTAACGCTGGAGTAATGGTGCTATCGATTTCCTGGACTGCGGCATTCAGAGGGTTGCCGAAGACAACCGAAGGGACGACGCTTGGCAAATAAGCCCATATGAAAGTTGGGGAAGGGGAGGGGGATGATCTCGAGGAATTAAAGTGGAAAGAACAAAAAAAAAGCCTTTAACACAATTAGCTGTTACCATAAATAACAGCGTCATTTTCTAAATAAACAAAGATAGTGATACTAGTATTAAAATAATGCGTGTGAAACAATTAACTTTGAAGGAAATCTTTTGAGATTTGCTCTTGAGAAAATTTGTAACAATTCTGAAAAAATGTGTCGACTGACTAAGAGAAAGCTAATGTATGAAGAAGTGTGAGCGATTCGATTGGTTTCGCTCTTATGGCTGTGTCCGTTCCGTGTGTGCTGTTTATAGGAAATAGTTCTTCGCTTGGCGTAAACAACTGTTGAGCTAGTACGGTGTAGAAGCAAAAAATGTAGCGAATTTTCAGCTAAGGTGAGTCCGTTTGGATTTGTAAGTATAAGTATTGTTCGCTTCGAGATATACTAACCATCATAATAACATTATTGTCTCATATGGTCACTTAAATGCGACAACTCTCACATTGCCCATTACTTCAAGCAATATCCTATCTGTGGAGCATAATAAAGAAAAGTGAAAAGCTCTGTAATCTAGCCATAACATTGTCGTGAAACAACGCCCTACGACACATTCGTTTTTTGTTCAAGAACCCTCTTCCATGACTGTTGCGCAAATATAGCTAATAAGCTGATAATGTAACGAAACTTGACGTGGAGTGATCCCGACGTGCTGGTGGAATGAAATTAATTGTGCGAGCGCGTTTGCTATTCTATAAAACCACGGCTTCATTGAAGTACTTGCCACTTCCGTAGCTATGCGCATGCCCACTACAAATAATTACTGTGCCTAAATGCCATCAGTAAACCCAGCCGCTACTATCCTTTTGTAGTATTCGCTTTCCTCAGTCTTAAACGAAAAAGCTGGATTACCTGAGATTCAAGAGACATTCCATCAAGTTGCACAGTGCTGGCTATCCTCTGCTCGAGGCGAACTGCAGGCTCGAGCTCTTCTGCCGACTCGAATGATTCCTGCAGTGATTCCTTTTCGTTTCTTTTACGGAATTGTTTGCTTTGATGGAAAGTTTTCCCGCCACTCATCAAACCATTATTGATAAGTCAGCTTGCATTATTTTCTTAATTTCGGCCGATGTCCAAAAGTAGACGTCAATGCAGACCATATTTGTCTTCTGTTTCCTCATTCATTCACTTTTTTCTCTGCACTCATCCACTCCATTTCTTTGACGAAATTTTATGTTTGTGTACAATTCGATCAAAAGGTATATTACGATGATGATGTATCCACCCATATTTCTATTTGATTCTTTTCGATAATTTCTACTCGCAAAATATGGAATCTATACTCATCAAAAATGGAATCTATGCCCATCAAATATGGAATCTATACCAATCAAATGTGGAATCTATACCCATCAAATATGGAATCTATGCCCATCAAATATGGAATCTATGCCCATCAAATATGGAATCTATGCCCATCAAATATGGAATCTATGCCCATCAAATATGGAATCTATACCCATCAAATACGGAATCTATGCCCATAAAATATGGAATCTATACCCATCAAATATGGAATCTATACCCATCATGGAATTTATACCCGCCAAGTGTGGAATCTATACCCATGAAATATGGAATCTATACCCATGAAATATGGAATCTATACCCATCAAATATGGTATCTATACCCATGTAATATGGAATCTATACCCATCAAATATGGAATCTATACTCATTCATTACGGTTAATATTATACAATATCACTTCAACTAACTTTCAAAGACAATACGGACACTCCGAATCGTTTCGGAGTTTTCGCATGGAAGTTTTATTGCACAAAGGGCTGAATGATTGCAAAAAACGAATTTCTAATCGAAGACTTTCCTCACAACAAAACACAACGAAGCGATATTCTGATATATTATTCAATATTAAATGAGATGCATGACGGCAACAACAATAGAAGTTAGTTTGATTCATCTTCTTCTTTGTCTCTTTTCTTTTTCAAATCCTATCGAATATCATTATCCATCAGAAGAGAAGCATAGTGACAAGATCGGATAATAATCTTACCGGGATGTCGTCGTCGAAGAGATTCGGTTCACGAGCTAGCTCAGCAATCTCTTGAAACGGATCCGCCGTATTAAGCACTACCGCTGGTGCGGTGATTTTTCCTGTGGTCGTTGATGTTGAAGTCGTTGTGGTCGTTGTTAAGTCAGCTTCTTCAGAAAACTTGGTTATTTTAATGTCCTCCTTTTTTATTGATTTTCCGCTATCTCGTTTCTGCTGCTCCTTCGTAGCGTCACTTTGCTCCAAATGTGTAACGTCGTCACTTCGAACCTTCATCGCCTTCAACATTTGGATTAAGTGTCTTCAGAAGTTTCATTCGAATCTTTTCTGTTTTTTAAAATCTAAAGGTTCTGTTGAATGCTTCAAATCTTTTCTACATCAATGGAATTTTAGCTGGGTTCTTTATCCATCGCAGAAGAGTGTTTGGGAAAATATCGATGTAAAGAATGTCTCTGAAATTCCACAGTTTCTCTTATCTCATTAAGTGATCTTCAAAGGCGTTGTGACTATCGTTGCTCGCTGAAACAGCGTCAACCATTCGCTCATGTCCATCGCTGATGTCCGTCTCATCAACTGAACAACGAAATTTCAATTTCTAATTTTTGTAAGGATTTCAGTTCCCAGGAAAGTTGCCTCCACATGGCACTTATGTCGTTTATTTAACAGTTCTGGGAAACAAACGGCTGTTTGCTCTTTTTGAAAGGAATGACAGCAACGTTGCATAACGCAAGAAAGCTTCGCACAAAATTGTTATCGTTCAAGAATGGATTCGATGAATAGTTCCAAGAAGAACCTTTTGCATTCTTTCTTTAAGACGATCATTGCTAACGATAGCCACATCTTGTGTGTTCAGCTTTAAGTCCATACCACCTTCTGGAAATTCAATAACTCTTGGTTGTCCATCGGGTGTTCGCCTAAAATCAAATACGCTCACGAAATTATTCTTGCAGAAGTTTCCTCGAAAACAATTGAGTCAAATATTTTTTGAAGCAGAATTAACTGAAGTTAAGCTCATGAATGTTCGAGCTGCATGAAAGTATTGGAATTGGATGGAAACTGCCTGCGTAAATTTCTTGGTTTCTCATAATATATCCCGTTTAAAAACTCTTACGCTTTTTATGCAGTTTCGTAAATTTGCATCTGTGAAGCGCATAGGGCAAAGACCATATCTGAATGTATATGTCTGCTTGTCTGCCCAACAGCTTCAGGCTAAGAACTACCCAAGCTAAGATTACGAAATCTGATCGTTATGTATATCCACCTATGTTAAATATATATATATATATATATATATATATATATATATATATCACTTATACTACCCTCCATGTCGCTCTGTTAGTCCATAAAGTTGCGGTAAGAAATCTCAAAGTTGTTTCAAGTCTAGAGGAAACGAATCTTTTCTGAAGGATCTGTACAGATAAATTCCTTATTTCTGGCTATAGACTGGTTGATTTGTTTGGTACGCACCTCCGCTTATCTCTGCGCTAGTCACGGAAAATCTGTATTGTTATATAGTGATTGTCGTTGAGTTTGGTGCAGTTTTATATGCAAAAAAGTGGAACTAGCCCAGGACTTTCCTTCTATCTTAGATAAGTCGAAATGCTTTGCGAACGCCTATGAACCCAGCTGCAGTAGTAAACGAAATTAGCGGTAATATTTCGACAGTGAGAGAGTAAGTCCTCTGCGATGCCTATGATCGCGTTGTGACGTGGTTGTTTATATTTCAGCACTCAGTGTTTATTTGTGGTGCTTCAAGCACTGCTAACGACACCACATTCCATAAGCTCATATTAGCATTTCTTATTGAGGGGCTCAACGAAAATCGACGAAGATTGCTCATTGATTCTAACTGAGCACGAAATTATTTATTTATTTGAAAGCTATTAAATAAGAGTTCTTCGGCTTCGTTGCAGTTAATTAAACAATTTTACTTAAGCGAACTACTGAAAACAATATTGCAAAGACCCACCCACTGGTAACAATGGGTCTTACTGGTCCAGCAGGTTCGACTCCGGTGACGAGTGTTGCAATCGGAAAGAGATTCTCAGTAATGACAGCTCGACCTTGGTGCGGTTGAGGTTGTCGACTTGCACTCGCGAACACATGCTGATCCACTGGCACCCGTCTTCGAGGAGGTGAGGGAAGCACTAAACAATATTCAACTTCACTGAAGTAATTTTGAAATTGCTTCGTAACACTCACCTCCTTCTTTCTGATACAGTCCTTTAAAAGAAGCAGCTGAATTGCAAATTGTTCTGATCGATGTAACAGGAACCATCCCTCTTAGTGTGTTGTTTTATTAGACGGCTATTCCCTTGAAGAGATTAAATTCGATGGCTCAAAATGTGACCATTGCAGTGATCATTGAAAGGGTTTCTTTTCAAATCACTGCACCATTTCACAATTGTGCATCTGCAATGAAAATATTTCTGAGATCACCTTTCGCAGACCCTCCCTTCTCATATATTCACTCTGTTCTGCACTGTACTCGAGTGTCTTCAAAACAACTTTGGCTAGATTCTTATCTGAGATTCTCGCAGGTAGCGAAAAGGAGTGAGAAGGGAGGAAGGGGATCAGGGAGTGCATGGCCGCAGCGAGGAAACAGAGAGGAGAACCGTGAAAACCTAAATATATATTGCAATACAAATATATAAACAAACAACAAAATTCGAACACTGAAAATTTGCAGGCCGTTCTGAAAAAAAAGCACATTTGAATTGGCCAACGCAATTAAAATACCTCTTAGGAGCAAAAATTCTCAAAGACTTCCGTAAATTTTTTCTACGATCAAGGAAGGGAATTCAATTTGGTTTTGTCCACAAAAATTTGCCCTTCCACGTTCCAGCATGACAGTTTTCGCTGAAGCAGAAATAAACCATTGCACTCTTACGTTTCTTATCAAAATGTGTGCTTCCGAAGGTCACAAGTGGTGGCAGCGCAGCGGTGGTTGCCTTCGGCAAATCCTCATAGTCATTGTCAGCGGTGAAATCAATAGAGCGAATATCCAACGGGAAGCCCTGCTTTAAAAAGAAGCAATTTCAATATGATATTAACGCTAAACACAAACATGCAAAAAATCAGTCGCACAATTTTTATAAGAATATCTGCAAGAAAACAAAAAAAATTGGGTGTTCCAAGCTTTGCTTCGATATTAACATAGGACCCCTTCGTCTAGAATGATAAATTTGAGACCTCTGAAGTCGGGAACCTCGGATATAGTCCGAGGTGTTCAGAAATTGATGACTTTCTAAGCATTCCTTTACGGTTCCAACATTGCTCACCACTCAAATGTATACCTAACAGAATTTAAATACCAAAAAAGCTGAATAGGACAGCTAAATAACTCTGTCAATTTAACAGCCAACGTCTGAGAGCGATGCTCATTTTAAAAATTGCTGCACAATCCAAAACACTCCACGTTCAACTAACAATCAAGGTCAATCAATTTCAAAAACTCTTAAAAGTATGCGAACTGAGCTCCTCGTACCTCAATCAATCTATTCGTTTACATATATCCTCTGCAAAAAAAATCCTTTTCTAGCAATTCGACCGATACAAAAAAATCCGATTCCTGTAAAATGCATGCCTCTTTGGATGCATTTCACTTGCCTTGAAGCTGATGACTCAACATAAAAAAGATGGTATCTCATACCACAATGCATGTGACATCCACCAAATCTTGCATCTCAAACTTAAGCGACATTCGAGTTGAAGTCTCCGGTCATATGTATAGACAGACACGCACATACACATGCATACATACAGACGACGCTGCTATAGCGGACTCTCGCAAACATGATTTCTAAGTACAAAGTTGCCAATATGTGCCAATCCATCCGTGACCTGAATATACAAGTTCATTCTATAACAAACAAATTCTCTTTCGTTGTGTTCGTACAGGATATAATTATGAACATACTTGTGATGTCTGTCGTTTGGCGATCGTCTTAGTTCGCTCGATAGCACCCCTTCGATCTCGGCATCGAGGTGGCTGTAAAATAACAAAAATCACTCTCTGAATTTAAGCTTCAATGGCGAAAATAAAACGTTTCAAAAACGTGTTGTGTGACACGTTGTCTCGTTCGAGTGTTTTAGCGCCCACGTCCAATTGCTCAATAAGCTTTCCATCCCTCTGCACCTTCACGCCGTCTATTTTTCAAATTGTGGGTGGGGATAATTTTTCATTTGTTGAAGAAGGTGGAATATTAAGTGATAGACGCTCTCCAAGTCACTCAAAACATTCGAATGTCTATGGGGAAGACGTTTGACGATTCGACAACCAGTGCTTTTCGCACTTCAAAAGAGAGAAACTTCACTTTGAATGACATTTAGCGCCCAATGGGCACATCGACTTTGATGGAAACGGATTCTTTGTCTTAGTCTATGAAGATCCGCGTTAAATGATCCATAGATTGACTGAGAGGATGAGCGAAGTGACGGGAGAGTCGCTCGATATTTGCAGTGGCTATGCAATGTGCAAAAATTAGCAACCTGGGTGCCACATCAACTGAATGCATGTCGATACCTATCAGAGTCATGACCTCTCTGCTCGGCTCGTCATTGTCACAAATATGACGATGTCCGTCACTCCGCGTCACTTCCAAAGATCACAGCGCACTGTATGTGTGTGGAACAATTACAGAATTTGGCAGGTGCAATTCAGCGAAAAGGCGGACGTGACAATACCATGTCATTTTTCAATACTGCAGTATCTGACCGCATGCAGCGAATAAGAGAAGATCAACCCTCTGGGAGGTGGGTAAGAAGATTTTTCTGCGTCCAGCCTACTAATTGAGTCTCGGTCTGCGAAATTATTGAGTTTTCCTTTCCATCTACGACAGGTTGTGCGGTACTACCTTTAGCAATGACAAGATGGCTTTCCAACTTCTTTGTCTCGAAAGCAGCTCAGTCTTACAGTTGCTGTAATAACAGGTAGTGAACATAGATGAGTTACTAATTAATTTGTTTGCGTTTCTTTTCCAGAGTAATAAAGTGACAGCGCTGAGAAAACACTATGAACTTATGGTGCAAATCTCGTATCATAGATATATGCGTGACATATGAGTGCATAGGTGTACGCCTTGAGTCGATTAGAATTGCACAATACGAATTTGCAATGGTTGAACGAAAGTAACGCAACGCGAAAGCAACAGAGAATCAAAAGGAAAAGAAAACGCGCGATAGAAGGAAATGTCTCTCTCACCAATATAGCGTCACACTCGCCCAGAAGCCGATCACAGAATCTCAGTAGACACCTCATCTGGATGACAGGACTGTCAGGAAACTTAACTGCCTTGCCTACAGAGAATGCCTTCAACGGTTCCACATAATCAGGTGTGTCCATCACGGACAAATCGCGAGAGCATCTGCAAGCAACCAACTTACTGATATTTCAATTGAGAGGATAAACTCGCCTCACTATTTGAAGTTTGTAAGGGCTTGCTTTGCATAAATTGTTGCTATTTAAGTGAAAGCAGAATTCTTGCGGAGCTCTTCGAATTGAGCTAGCAGAATGCTAACACCATTTGTCAATGCAAACCAAACCGCAGAGTTGAATGCCGAGAATACGGCAATATACTTTAACTCATCTTACCTGACCAGCTTGTTGAAAGGATGCACCAAGCAATCAACAAACGAAGAAGCAGCTGGCAGAGAATGCGTTTCTGCATTTTGCAATATCAGAAATCACAACAGAAATGTGCGGAATAACGATTTCCAGTTTCAGCTGGTCCGACCCACAAATGAAAAAGACGCTCTCAAATGCTCATAGCAATTTTTGAAGCCGATGGACAGGCGTAAAATAGGGTCATTCAGGTCATCAGTGACGTGCATCATATGTCCTCGGGAATTACAACACATAGGCACAAAGATATGCAAAAACATATTGCGCACTGCAAGTGCAAATTCACCAAACTCGTAACAGCTGATCTTTGATGGAGTCTTATGGGACATTCTTCACGGCTGAAATTTATTACCGTTACCATATGCAAGCTGTGTTTCCACGATCGAATAACCCAAACAAAGTTATGGACTCAGATGATGACATTCTCGCAACACATATTGGAATGGCAAAACGCTGCTCCCTATCACTATACAAGTGGATCAATCGACACATCTCACAATCCCAAAATTTCCTGTAAGCTGTCGCTGAACATTCTTGTTCAACTTAACATATTAATTCCCATAGAACTCTTCATTGTGGAGTGTCTGCTAAATGAGGCGATTTTCAGAGCAAGAAAGAGATGCTGTTCTTGCTTTGCAAATTTACATGTATAAATAGGCCTTAATACAAGTGATACAACGGCACACGATTGTGTGCTCTGAGCATCAACATATTGCGCAGTGAAAGCTGAGAATGGCACAAAATCCCTTTCTAAGCTGACTTGCAACTTACCCATTTTCATCGATGATGGTCCTGTTGATACCGCTATTCAAATCCACCAAGACGCAGCTATATACAAGCATCGATTGATAGGTGTCGAACACTTCTGAAAATATCCTAAATAAATCACCCAAATTAATGCGCATCAGAGTCATCGGAAGGAAATATTCGCTTTCTAGATTTTTATACACTGAATTATATCGAATCAATTCTACTGCAAAGGTTCGCATGTGCAGTCAAATATTCGGATGTTTGCATTACGGATATTCTCTTAGTGCATCAGCGAAACTCTTTGCAAGAATATTCTTTGAAAAGAATTTATACTGTTGAAAATGATTGCGGAAATGAGTGCAAATAGTTCAAAAAAGCAAAGAGCCTCAAAAAAAATATTGAGCTTCAAAAAAGTTTTCAGCCCATATAGACACTTACTGCTCTAGGCAAAGAAAATTTTCTTCTCGATAATGCCAAGTTCTAAGTGGGTGCCTGTCCGGGCAAATCTATGTGTGTTCGTCTGCTGATCTAGAGATTGAAGGACATGAGGTATTCTTTTCGATAACCGCCGCCTACATCTGTACCATCATCGCCGTTCATTCTTTGCATCGCACATGCTTTTCGCCAAAAAATCTCACCATGAATATTGTGTTATGTTGTGAGATAATATACGATCTAAAGCGGTCAATTTCATCGTCGCAACTTAACATTTCTGTACTGACATTAATAATCGAGCACTGACAGTGTTGTGTTGAATATACGTCCAAAGAGGCATTGATAATGCATAATCATTTATCTGCTAGTTGAATCGCTTACTGCGACTCTATCCTTCCTAGTGTTATCTAAAGTGAAAGCATAGTTCCTTCTGATTTTCGACCTCTGTCCACTACGAACGATTGATTTCCATCGCATTTAATGCTACAAGACTGAACTTAATAAGCTGAACTAAAAAAACCTCCCGCATATTTCGTTTTGCCCGTAACAAATATGCAAATCAGCTTAAGAAGGAGCGATCTCCCAGTCATTCTTGCAAACGAGATTCCCGCAAAGTTTCGCCTAAACCTATGTGCAGTTATGTGCCTTTTCGCCCTTTCCAAAGAGTACTGGTTCCATAGCAATCCCTCGGCATATTTCAGAAAGCAGCTTTTTGCTGCGAGATCATCTATAGTGTCCAAAAATCAGGCGGCTCCGTCGAATGCAATCACTAATATACTTCAAAACATAAGGGGAGGGGGCAAAGGTTTCGCTTCCTCCTCCCTTCCTCTCGTCGAAATGGTTTATGTCCATTATGAGTCATCGACTGTGCATTGTCGAGGTGCATTTAGGAAAGACAGCGTAATCGTGTTCATTAATACATACATTCTAAATCCGACTACATAGCTTTACGAAGTTGTACAGCGCTAGCATAAGCTGCATACCTCTATCACATTCCCAAGAATGCACAATTTGGTCGCCGACCCTCGCATCTTCGATCATGCACTGGTCGTTTGCATTCGCAATGAGCCGATAGCTGCAGGGCATTTTCAGCGATTGATTGCTAAAAAAGAAAAATTCTCTTTATTGCCTCATGCATTCTCCAAAAATGCGACAATGGTTATTTGTTTTGGTGGCATCGCCAAGATAAACTTGTTGGGTTATTCTCATTCCGCCAATGATCTGCTGAGATGTTATCAAAGTTTTTTCTTAAATTCGATCAAAAACCAGCATATTTTGATGGAAATCAATTAGAAAGATGTTGTAAGGAATGTCGAGAGCGAAAGGCGGAAGTCGATCTTTCAGCCTCCCGAAGAGCTCAACGGTGTCGCGAGGAAAGTTTGGAGGAAGTTCTAAGTCATGAATAACAACATCAACTGCCGCTGAAACTGATCCTATCTAGTTTATATCAATGGCAGCTAACAAATTGGATTCGGATTAAAAAATAAAAATATGCGGAATGTCAATGAGGTAATATTATTGCTTAGGTCAGAGAGTGGATCATGGCCATAATCCAGTACAGCCGTCGAATGGAACAAAAAATAAGCATTGATAATGAAATCCTCCACCTGTCGCTGATCGCTACTGAATTGTTTAGCAGCTTCTTTGGCACTTTCGAAGCTTTCTCTGGATAGAAACATTGCACATTGAACACTTTGTCCTTATGAGTGTTGTAATAAGGATGGAACTTAAGAATCACACTCGTCTCAAACATCGCTCCTTTCGGATTCAACTGCAATTCACATCTCACTGTCAACGTTGGGATTGACTTCATAAATCTTGCAATCATTTATTGCGCTGCGTGATAAAAGCAATCGAGAAGCGATTCGAATACACGCAATTCCCTGGATGTGTGAACAGTAGATACAGTGCTCAGCTTCAGCGCAACATGCACAAATTTTTGGAAATTATATCAATACGCAACAACTTGCTCGTCCTCCATCACATGCCTGATGCAATGTTTGTTGACCAACGTAGCGTAGATAGAGATATCATTTTTGCTTAGTTCTAATGGTGGATTTCATCGTGGTGCACAAACACTAGACGAAATGTTTTTCGAGAAAATGTTTATCGCTCTCCTTTTTGGGCAGTCAGTTAGCTCTTGTGACTTACACTGGACAACACCATAAAACGTTGAGATGCGTCAGTCACTCTCTAGCAAATATTATAGAAAACAATAGTAGCTAACCATGAGTTGCTTCTGAACATCGCACGATGCTAATCCAACGGTGAGTTGTATCTCCTTCGAGGAATTACGTGCTGTTGCCACACATTCTGGACGATGGAACTGACCCACCACATATAGGTGTCCATAAAATGGATTCACCGTTGAGACGCCTATGCTCACCGAATCACTGTTGCATGTGATTTCTGCTCCATGAGGACCTGATAACTTTATATGTCATTCAAGCCCGGTTTATCAGTGATGTCAAACACACTAGTTCCGCGCAGTGATATGCCTGCATTCAATAAACAAATAAACCTTCCTGTGCATGGCAAAAAATCGCTCACTCAACATTTACTGATATATGCGCAACAAATCAAACTGCTCGAGGTTGCTCCAGAATCGGCTGACGAAGATACAAGGAAGTTGGAAACAACGAGAGAAAACAAATTACGAGTGCTAGCGGAATGTTTTCCTTTTATCTTTGAATACCAGCTTACAAGTTCGTACACGCATCCAAACAACGACACCCATTCTAACAATAAGTTTACCAGTACTAATATATACCTGGAATCATAAGCTTCATTTCCAAGGTAAGATCAAGTCAGTAGCAGATCAAGTTTGATTCGCCAGTTTTGAACGAAGTTCACTAAAGGACGTCACCATAATACGCTTTTGCAAGAATAATTCACAAAAGCACACAAAGGCAATGAAATTTCAACGGATCGCCCTCTCCTATCGGCGAGCGACTGCTCTGCAGAAGCCCCTCGAAACTACGAAAGGTGAATGACCTCATGTTCAAGCATATTACAGCGCTTAATCAAGTATGCAGTCATTTCCTAGCGAATAAAAACTAATTAAATACCCCTTGAGAAGTCGCAATGCTCCCCAACGGCAATCTTTCTGAACTGACTGACGAATTTGTCCAAAGATGCCTGTGAAGTGAGATTCTGGAATGCGAGCGTCTCATCTCCTGTTATATCGATAAGCTCGCCCATATTTATATGCGCTCCAATACCAAGTGTAAGGATTTGCACTCCTGAAATGTGACATCATTATTCATCTGGCCCACCTTTGAGATTATGCAAATTGAATCTCATTAGCTAATTGTGTTTTTGAGATAAATACGGCATCAACACTCCTATACTTTCAACGACAGCAGTACAATAGCAGTAAATGAAGAATTTCACTTTAAGCTCATCGTAGTGCACGGTATAGAGCGTATTGAGCAACCAATTCTAGTGAGATTTACAGACTCGAGTAATTGAAAATGCAAACTGAAATGTGCACAGCGAAATATTACTCCCGAAATTCGATATGAATGACACGAGAAAGAATGTCTAATAAATAATAAATCCGAGTTGCCTCAGCATAAAAATGGGTCCGGAAGAAGAGTTGCTGGTCAAAAATGGATATAAACATTATTAGAATTTCTTTTTTCGGCTTTTCAAAGTTAGAAAAAAGCTCTTCTAATGTTTCCAAAAGATTTTCTGAAGTTTTTGAAGGGAAAAGCTTGATTTTTCAAACGATTTTCTGTGCAATTATGCGATTACAACAAATTTATGTGGGTGTGAGAAGTAGCTTACTTTAGTGTGTGCATATTCCGTGATGTGCAAATCCGTCAACAATGAAATACGCTTTGGGAAGATGCAACAAATTGAAATACACGGCTTTGAGGACGAAATGGACGAGGAGAATGGAACTCCTGCGTGCTGATAGCTCGAAGAGAGTTCAGCCCTTGTTTGTGGAATACCGACGTTACAATCAGCCACACACTCGGTCGGTTCACAGATAACTGTGATCATATGACGAATGTTTAATTCCACGTTGGATGTTTCAATCGATGCTTGATGTTTTATTTCAAAGCGACATGTGGGCCAGCATATTCACAGTGCATAGATGCTGTAGGCAGTGAAATAACAATTAAAGTGCATATTATCAGACGTAACATCAACGGCCACTTTGCCTAGTCGACAAGACAAAACGCTGCGGAATGCGATGGAAGAGATCAGACGTGGCAGATAACTCCATAATAATACACCACTCTCATTCAGGCCGGATATGGATGACTGCAGTCTTCTTATCTCATGGAAACTTTCGCTATCAACATGCAACTTCTCTTTGTATCTTTCTGACGCTTTATTGCTATAGACAATTTTTCCAGTAAAAGTCATTGCTACTGAGGTTAAGATATGTGGAATGAAAATGCTTTTCTTCTTCTGAAAAGAATGCAAGAATGGAACATTTTGCTTTTTCTACTACGCCAACTTGGGGCGAAATTGTTCGGTTCTTAACGAACTGGTGCTAAGTGTAGCTTTTGCTTTCTCATGTTTTCTTCTTTTATTTATTTGTGAACGATTATTCGGCGAGTAATTTTTTCCGCGTCGCGATGGACAAGTCTCAAGCCAACGAACGTTCTCATACAAGGTTTTTTTCTGCCACTGCGAAGATTGAAAATGTGTTCAGTCAGATAAAGTTTTCTTCAAATATTCTTATATGAGCGTTTCAGTATTCACCTGGCCTTACCAACGGTCATCGATAAAACAATACATCATTGTTTAATAAGCACGCAGTGACTCATCGATCATCTTAGTGTCAACGATTTTTTGACCGTCACATCATTCTGGTGGCACTGCTACCACATAATGAGGACTTCCATAGAAACAAAGCAAATCTTTATAAAGGGAAGGGAAAGATAGTCGTTCCCGAAAATTCGCAATTCCAAAAAGCGGCAGGCATCGCGGCTCTTTACAGCTGATCGTCATCTACGCACTCGATCGGTCTTGTCCAATAAACAGAAAATATTTGCATTTGCAATTTTTTCTTTCTTTTCTAGACTGTAATAATCAGAATGAATCACATCCTTTCGGAACTCTCAACGTCAATCCATTCTTTAAAATTTTTATTGTTTTTCAACAGCAATTGAAACTTCAACGAATCTCTTTGAACGCAACGGCTGGAGATGCAAAATGCTTTATGCCACTTTGGGAACACACAACCTACCGGCCCGTCGCAAACGTTGTGCAGCTGGTACTGGATCGTCGTGCGAGTGCCCATCGCTAACAACGACTGCTATCTGCAAGGAAAGCATGTGAAGCTAAACTGGACAGCTAAACTGGACAGTAATATTGGCACATTGTATCTTCTTAGACGTACTGCACTACTCTCCCTTTTTCATGCCGCTCACGGCATATTACACTAAAACAAAATGACCATCCACAAAGCTTCGTTGACCGAACTAGTTGGAGTGCTTCAAATCCCACTGTCAACAGTCGCATTCGCTAAGGCATAGTGGAAATCCAATCCCATTTGAACTTTAGATTAATTTCTGAAAAAGTTTGACATTATGGCCGCTCAGCGATAGAATAAACATGTCCTCGGAAAACAACGTTATTGAATTGGTGTGAGTGCTCAACATTTACATAGCGTCCTTGAAAACCACCTAATCGCCATTTTGCAATAATACTGGCCATTTCAAGATATTTTAACGGTACTTGGTGTGGGACGAGTGAATCAAAGTTTTTGTCGCTCCGAACAGCTTTAGGACGTGTGAAAAGGAACGTGTGAAAAACGAAAGGCAGGGTTGACTTCACATTCGTTCATAACTAATGCCGATTGACCTTTGTTTTCGGTTCCATTCGCAAGCACTACAGGATTGATCTCTTACAATATCACTAACGCCGATAGGTTGAGTTGGAAAGGTTCTACCGATATTAATAGATGGCTAAAGTCGTTCACATTGGTTGGTATTTTGATTTACATCGGCTGGAGAACAAAGGGTTAGGCTAGTTGGACGGTTACTCATCGGTCGTGTTTACTTTCGCTCGGCTCGAGGCGGTGATAGCTTGTGGAACGGCCGTCAGATATGACGATTATCTGTGAACTCATGCTTGGATGCGGCGAGCTCAGGATTACGGAGGATGGAATAATTGTACTACCGAATATGCTGAATAAGCGGGCGCGGACCAACCGACAGCGACATCCATCAGGACGTGACTGAGGTTGGCGGTGGCACGCCAGCACTTGAAAAATGGTCGCAGTACCCAATGACGGTTTCGTGTCACGGCGAAAAAGATCGCAGTCCCTACCGTCTTGTAGCTACTTCACAGAAGAAGAAAGGCTAGGAGGAGGAAACTCCGGAGAACCAAAATCCACGTCGCCGGCAGGCTGGCAACGAGGCGGCGTACTACCGGCCAAAGCAATATGGGAAGATTTGCTGCGACGTCTGTATGGCGTTGCTTGGATGCGGTGAGCTCAGGATTGCGAACGATGGAATAACTGCCAGCTGCATCGATACAGAGAACGACGAAATCGATGAAATTACAGCTGTTCAAGGTGTTCAAGGTAGGGATTATAAAAAGACGAATGTTTTTGGAAGTTTTACTGAAGTGCCAAATTTCGATAAATTATGAAAGCATTATTGCTGAAAGGAATGCGAAATAGCCTACTTGAACAGCTCTCCTTAGTGCGGTTAAAATTCATCCGACTCCTCCTCGGGGCAGCGGACGGGTAGACAAGGTCAGAGATAGCCTATGGCTAATGGCGGTTCCGTTCTTCGGTGTCAGGAGAATCGATACGCCGACCGGAGCATTCATCAGACACGTTTAATGCATTGTCTACTTAACCAAGATGGCGGAAACACTGACACCAAGAAAATTCGGGAACGAGCGAGAGAATGATGGTGATGTGTTCAACTCGCTTAATATAGCTTTCCGGTTAACTCCTCTCCTACCAATTACGTCCTAGTTGGTAACCTTCAATCCGCTAGTTTTAACACACCCAATCTTGTAACAAATGATTGTTTAGTAAGATAGTAAACTGCCGCATCAAGCGCTTTCTGTGGCTATTTTTTCAGACCCCTAAAATTCACGTTCACATCTTTATTGTGTGATTTCTGCAAATATTTAAGCCAAAGCATTCCAGCATTTATATTTTCGTTTTTCTGCATAAGAAGAGTTGTGCAAATTATTCAAAATATCTCTGCCTTTCTCAAATGCAGGCCAGTCTACTTAAACCACAGCAGGGGTACTTGCGACGATGCGAATTCTATCAATGCAACCGTCTTCATTTCTTTGGACTACAGTGGGCGTAAATTGATATGATCCATCAGTTTCGCCTGAATAGAAATGTGCAAAGCGGCACTTATAAGGAAAATTTCTATTGTCTCAGCTACCTATCGCTGAACCAGTTCCTCGTTCCTAGGTTATTCCACATACTTTTATTCGCTCACGACAACTTCAGTTCAGTCTCTGGCTTTGAACTGGGAATATCTTTAATTTAGGCCGGCCCCTCAGGTTTGTTAGTGCTCTGATGAGTTTTGGAGCAACAAGATTCAAATCCGTATGCTACTTACCTATTTCCAGTACATTAAACAACGTGCATGCTACGCACTGTACTCTTGATTCGTTTCATTGGAAATGGGCGAGAGTGTTTCTCAGTGGCATTCATAGCGAAACGCAAAAAAAGTCAAGTGATGAAATTTTTGAGGCTTTTGTTGAAATTTTTTTCATTAACAGTACGAAGTTCAACCGCAATCCCAATATCACTTCACAATATAACAACGACACCGCTGGTTAATCCTGCAGGGTGCATTCGAGCCTAAGCTATAAAACTGCTTGAATCGGTGCTCTCTAGGACAGACAATCCGACTGTCGACTTAAACAGTAACCGCGATAGAATGAGTGAGTATAACCGTAGCCCAGCAGAAATTGTCAAGTCTAGAGCAAAAATATAACAGCGGTAAAATTTGGGAAAACCGGTAGCTGATTGTGGGTAATTTTTACGCAACCGAGCGCTTAGTACTAATCATGTGGAATTTTCGCCCACCTTTACTATGAGCTGGTCGGTGTCCATAACTCACATCCGTTATCATAACGCAGAGGCTTTTCTATTGTCTTGCTTAGAACTACAGCTCATGAAAGGTTCACACCACAAATCCCGTTGCCCCAGCACACTCTTATGAACTGTTTTAGGCTCATTGGCCGCGCTTCATCCGTGCATTGTTTGTGCAAATATAAGCACTACAAACAATTCTGGTAGTACCTGTGCCACATCTTCGTGGTTGACTCTAGCTCCAGAGGTTTCGCCATGTTTGAACACTTGCAAAGCTTTGTCAAGTGCTTTGCCAGTTCTGGTAGTGCCCGAAATGTGACGAATCTTCTGAAGGGCAAGTCGCAATTTCTCCTTATTCTGCAAACAGCATCATCATTATCTAGCGTAACATATCACATCCGTATAGTCTCTGCATTAAAAACATTATATCACCTGCTCCCTATAAACTTTCCATAAAAAATTGGTTAGGGAAAAGTCACCGCGCGGAGAAACTGAGGTACTAATGCTTACAAGCAACGTAAGCACTGAAGTCAATAAGCATTCCTAGTGGCAGTCAATTTAACAGAAAAGAGTCTCGCCGATCAAATAGATCCTATGGCGAACCCCTATAGAAATCTCTCCCATCCATTAGTATGCGAAACAACCTTAAAATTTCGAGAAATTCGTACACTTGATCATCCGATGCCACTTAGGTGTCATATTTACTCACTCACCCGACCACTTAGAAGTTACTCAGTTATAGACCATTAGTTATGTGCTCAAAAAAACTGATAAAATATTGTACCTGGGATGATCATATATTCCCACAATAATTCATCCGAGTATTCACTTTAGTCTTGAATTCAGCAAAACGTTTGAAATACACTGAGTATGGTAAAATTTCTCCAAAATTTTTCACTGATCCACGAACAATAGTTCGTGAACTGAGTTTGAGTTAGTTCCTTTTCGGCGATATGGGAATTCGACTGACAACCATCCGCTTTGAATGTTAGACAGTTGGACAGCTGATCGATTTAGGTCAAATGAATGGTAATACTCTTCTCATCAAACTTGTTGTAAAGACACCCATCATCTCCAAAAACTTGTTTTGTTTTCGAAAGGCATCAATATCAGCACGCAATTACAACTAGTGTTCACTCTCGAACTGAATCACATTTAGGGATCCGCAAAATGTTGAGGTACCCAATTATTGAAGATCCCTCGGGTTCTTTTTGAAGCCCCCGATTTTCTGAATCCCTCTATATAATTCTATTTCTGATTTCTAAATTTTTCTAGACGATCAGAAATCTGTGACAAGACTTTTGAAAAGTGACGAGACTAAGACTGTGACGAAATCTCAAGATGTGACAAGACTGAAAAAACAGCAAGAATGAAGGACAGTTGGCAGAATGAAATGGCAACCGAAATTTGAGACAAAAAAACTTTTAACAAACTGACTTATTTTTGCTTTAACACAGGAGTAAGAGAAAAAAATTCAATCTTCCACGTCACCATACTTTCTAATGAGATCCGTCTTGGCAAGTGTCCCCTCCCTCTCTCCCTTCTCATTCCCAAAGGAGACGTACCGGGTTGGCTGTGAATCCAAATTCCACTCTTGTGTAGGAAGAATATTGCATGACGGCGATCTGAGTCTTATCTGGACCAATTTCGACCATTTCAACGATCCTGCAAAATTTCCCTTTCACTCATCGATAAGTAGTCAGCGATCGTGGCCAAGATTATAACTGATCAATGCGACAACTATTAGCACTCCGCCTAAGGCGAACTGCAGATAGCTTTCCGGATAATAATTCGATGAGAAGCAATGGAATCGGATGGTTTTCAAGGCAGTAAATATAATAATGACAACAAGCGCCCAATACGGAATAGGAAAGTGTTAAGAAAATAAAATTCATTCTTGAAATATTTGTGCGGCCATAAAATACTACAAAATTGCGATTCACAAATGTCTAATATCCTTTTATCAGTGCAATTTCAGAGTTAATTTGTTAGCTTGAAACTTGCCGTAGGGTTAGCTCTCGATTCAGAGCCTCCGAGATTCAATAGTGAAATAAACGGATAAACGAATAGACCGACACACACGCAAACGCGTATGCACACATGTGCATTGCTAAACACAATGTGGCATAAATGTTATCACTGTGCTTAGTTGTGATAAGGAAACAATGCCAGCATAGTCAATTTTGACAACTCTGTCGATAATACGGCACAGGATTGCTGCAGAATTAGAAAATGTAAGTTAACTGCGACTTCGATTTGTGAATTCGAGAATGCGATTCAATTCAGGTAAACGGGGTCCGTTTTTGGTCAAAATCCTTAATTACGCAAAACAGTCGTGCACTTTAAATGACTCAGTGAGGTGACCTCATGTAAAATTATTTTGAACCATGCCAGGTGATCAGGGACGCGCATGCTGACTTCATCATTTCTGTAGGATGTAAAGCAAATATTATCAATAAGTCATAGGTAATACCACATGCAAGGTTGCGATAATAAGACCAGAACACAGGTAAAAGGTTAGGGGGGTGAAAATGATCAGGCTTGAGCTATCGTTAACTTTTTAGCAGCATGACTTTGAGCATGGATCTTAACCGTTAGCACCTCACTATGAAAGTATTGTTACCACTATGAAGCATTTTATGGTGATAGATTAAAGGTGGACTCACCTATTCAGCATAGACATTTGTGTGTCGAAAGTGCTTCCACTTACGCTGCCTGAACCATCGAGGATAAATAACAGATCCAACTGACGATCTAATGGGCGACATGCTGAAAATTTCATTAGTGCTTGCCTTGCAGTTGAAGTTAAGTTGTTTGAAGGCCGATTACGCCAAAGTTGCGTGTGAGGGAATCGCTGATCAAGTGTTCTTGAGACATCGTAGATAAATGTTTATTATAGTAACAGCGATGATTATGGTAGCAGTAGCAATGATAATGTTACTGATAAGAATAATATCAGTAACGATAGCAACAATAGTATTAATAATAATATGGCGAAATATGCAAAACTCTTGCATTGAACAGGCAGCAAACACCATTACTACCGTTAATATTTTAAAAGCAACTTGATTTGGGCTCAGACGTAGATGATGAAAGAATAATGCACATTAACGACTTTTACTTCGCAGATCTTCCATCACGACATGGCTTTCAATTTCGCATGTCCTACTGCAAAGACTGCCGAATATAACGCTCGCAATACGCTTATCAGCGTTGTTTCTTATCAGAATTTCTCAATAATTATGTGGCATTGCCTCTAATTTGCCTCTTCTCAACGACGATCCCTAAATGCAAGCCATTCAAACTCGCGTAAGGAACAAATATGCACCCTGCCTACTAAAAGTACTCTGTCTTTCTCCCATACAGTACCTCTGTCCTCATTATACCACAGGAGTCGATGTCAACTGGAACATATTGCACCACAATTTGCCATATTTTTTAAGCAATCTCTGGGCTCACATCAGATTCGAGGTGGAAGTTTATAAGCAGTCAATGCTCAAGATCCCAATTCCCTCAAACTCAAATCCCTTCTTTTAACACTCTTACCTTTGGGTTTTTATTCAAGTTTATGCGTTACACGCTCGCGAATGAAGTAAAAAATTTGTCGTGCATGATTCTGAAAATGCATAAACAAACAAACTTTTCGCCAAGTCATTGTCCTCGTAATCGATCGCATTGCATATCGAAACGCTTAGAGCCAAAATCCAACAAAACAACATTTGAAAGTAGGATCTGAAAAGTGTATTTGATTATCGCCAAATTGAGACACTCTTTTTTATAGAAAGGTCGAAGCATTTCCTTGAATGCGTTCAAATTTAGATGACAAAGCGCGCATTTTTGCAAATTTCTTCATCAGTGACTAGCATTCGCATTAATATGACATGGAAAGATCACTTTCACTGGAACAAACGTGCTACCTGGTAGCGATCTAGCTGAAATATGGGAGACTCAGACGAAGAAGACGGTGAGTGATTTGCCAAGTGGAATGGTTTGGTCCATAGGAGAATAGTGGTGCAGAAGCAGTAACAAAAAATCGGCTGCACCTTTAGGTGAATTCATATTCGCCACAAACATACGGCTTAATTTCTGTTCTCTCACCAGTGAGTGAGCTTTACATCAAAATGGTCTGGTGAGTAATTACTGAAGAAGACCTAGTGAAAGGCAATTTGCCCATTTGGAACTGTGAGAGAAAGTCGCAGAGAAAACGTTTAGTTGCAACGAAAAGTTCTATTGCTTTGAGCGAAAAGACGCAGATTTGCAGAAGAAGACCTCATCAGGGATCGACTGAAGTATGAGAATCTTTTGGGAGAGTAAGGTGGCCAGACGAAAACCGCAACGAAAGAACCAAAGAGAAATTCACCGTGGATGCGACTTCGCGAACGGACTTCATTGAACAAGGGAGCGAAAAATCAGCGAAATACTACCACTGCAGCTCTTGACGAAGACTGTCTAAGAAGGGGATATAGCAGGACACTGGTTTGGACTACTGCTACAGCACTTGTAAAGTTCACCACAACTCAGTCAAAACGAATTGATGCAGGAATATTCTAGCAACCAATACAATTACTCTGAAACGGTCTATAAAATTGCTTCATCCCATCGTTATTCAGTAATAACAAGCAAAGCAATTCGTCCAAATCCCCATTTAAACTTTTCCAATACAGTCCAGTTGCTCCATGCGGTTCATCGCCTACGTGTGGTGAGCACTTAACGTCCCCTTTCTTCGATCGTTTCAACTTGTTAATCACAAGAGACGTTTTACGAAATTTAGCCGTTATAACATGCGCTCACGTGCGTTATGAATATTCTATTTATAACATACATCTGTGTGTTATAACACAGTTTCAACATAACCACATTCATGCGACCACCTCTCAGCACCGCTCCCTCCCCCTCCCTTCTTTAGCTTCTTCTAGTGTTTTTGTCATTGATTTGTGTTCCTAATGAATACTTCATATTGTATAACACATAGTAGTCCATATTTCGTAAGGCAACTTTTCTCAAATCTCCACCGTTCATTATAGAATATGCAGTAGAATTTACATGCTAATCTTGCTAATGCAGTCGCCTTACTGGTTTCGCTGTTGTTTTGAAATTCAGGCCTACTGCCAACCTGGTAGGCTAGAATGCAAAAGCGCATATTATATCAGCCCATCGGCAAGGCTTTTCGAATTGTTGACCATGATTTTGTCGTTCAAATATGCAAAAAAACTAAACAAACGGAAACCGCACCCATAACGATGTGCGCTGTTGCA